>CAJQUW010002210.1:0-60000 GCA_907163375.1 Prostheceraeus crozeri | reverse complement strand
TAACTTTTGAACGGCTGGTCCGATTGACTCGCGGCAAAAATGGCGTCGAGCAGTTTTTTCTCCTCTTTCAAACGAGTAGCTGTAAGACAAAATCCGTTCACTAGAACCAAAGTTAGAAGATTGCTGTCGGGGGGGGGGGGGTCCGTGAAATTTGATGAAAAATGTTTTGGTGAGGGTCCCAGGTCGAAATGACACACTTTGGAAAATTTTCAAAATTTTACCCATACAAAGCCACTCTGACACTTAGGATTTTTTCAGGTGAGCTCCGACCTAAAATCTTGTAACAGCTCTAACTTTTGAACGGCTGGTCCGATTGACTCGCGGCAAAAATGGCGTCGAGCAGTTTTTTCTCCTCTTTCAAACGAGTAGCTGTAAGACAAAATCCGTTCACTAGAACCAAAGTTAGAAGATTGCTGTCGGGGGGGGGGGGGGTCCGTGAAATTTGATGAAAAATGTTTTGGTGAGGGTCCCAGGTCGAAATGACACACTTTGGAAAATTTTCAAAATTTTACCCATACAAAGCCACTCTGACACTTAGGATTTTTTCAGGTGAGCTCCGACCTAAAATCTTGTAACAGCTCTAACTTTTGAACGGCTGGTCCGATTGACTCGCGGCAAAAATGGCGTCGAGCAGTTTTTTCTCCTCTTTCAAACGAGTAGCTGTAAGACAAAATCCGTTCACTAGAACCAAAGTTAGAAGATTGCTGTCGGGGGGGGGGGGTCCGTGAAATTTGATGAAAAATGTTTTGGTGAGGGTCCCAGGTCGAAATGACACACTTTGGAAAATTTTCAAAATTTTACCCATACAAAGCCACTCTGACACTTAGGATTTTTTCAGGTGAGCTCCGACCTAAAATCTTGTAACAGCTCTAACTTTTGAACGGCTGGTCCGATTGACTCGCGGCAAAAATGGCGTCGAGCAGTTTTTTCTCCTCTTTCAAACGAGTAGCTGTAAGACAAAATCCGTTCACTAGAACCAAAGTTAGAAGATTGCTGTCGGGGGGGGGGGGGTCCGTGAAATTTGATGAAAAATGTTTTGGTGAGGGTCCCAGGTCGAAATGACACACTTTGGAAAATTTTCAAAATTTTACCCATACAAAGCCACTCTGACACTTAGGATTTTTTCAGGTGAGCTCCGACCTAAAATCTTGTAACAGCTCTAACTTTTGAACGGCTGGTCCGATTGACTCGCGGCAAAAATGGCGTCGAGCAGTTTTTTCTCCTCTTTCAAACGAGTAGCTGTAAGACAAAATCCGTTCACTAGAACCAAAGTTAGAAGATTGCTGTCGGGGGGGGGGGGGGTCCGTGAAATTTGATGAAAAATGTTTTGGTGAGGGTCCCAGGTCGAAATGACACACTTTGGAAAATTTTCAAAATTTTACCCATACAAAGCCACTCTGACACTTAGGATTTTTTCAGGTGAGCTCCGACCTAAAATCTTGTAACAGCTCTAACTTTTGAACGGCTGGTCCGATTGACTCGCGGCAAAAATGGCGTCGAGCAGTTTTTTCTCCTCTTTCAAACGAGTAGCTGTAAGACAAAATCCGTTCACTAGAACCAAAGTTAGAAGATTGCTGTCGGGGGGGGGGGGGTCCGTGAAATTTGATGAAAAATGTTTTGGTGAGGGTCCCAGGTCGAAATGACACACTTTGGAAAATTTTCAAAATTTTACCCATACAAAGCCACTCTGACACTTAGGATTTTTTCAGGTGAGCTCCGACCTAAAATCTTGTAACAGCTCTAACTTTTGAACGGCTGGTCCGATTGACTCGCGGCAAAAATGGCGTCGAGCAGTTTTTTCTCCTCTTTCAAACGAGTAGCTGTAAGACAAAATCCGTTCACTAGAACCAAAGTTAGAAGATTGCTGTCGGGGGGGGGGGGGTCCGTGAAATTTGATGAAAAATGTTTTGGTGAGGGTCCCAGGTCGAAATGACACACTTTGGAAAATTTTCAAAATTTTACCCATACAAAGCCACTCTGACACTTAGGATTTTTTCAGGTGAGCTCCGACCTAAAATCTTGTAACAGCTCTAACTTTTGAACGGCTGGTCCGATTGACTCGCGGCAAAAATGGCGTCGAGCAGTTTTTTCTCCTCTTTCAAACGAGTAGCTGTAAGACAAAATCCGTTCACTAGAACCAAAGTTAGAAGATTGCTGTCGGGGGGGGGGAGGTCAGTGAAATTTGATGAAAAATGTTTTGGTGAGGGTCCCAGGTCGAAATGACACACTTTGGAAAATTTTCAAAATTTTACCCATACAAAGCCACTCTGACACTTAGGATTTTTTCAGGTGAGCTCCGACCTAAAATCTTGTAACAGCTCTAACTTTTGAACGGCTGGTCCGATTGACTCGCGGCAAAAATGGCGTCGAGCAGTTTTTTCTCCTCTTTCAAACGAGTAGCTGTAAGACAAAATCCGTTCACTAGAACCAAAGTTAGAAGATTGCTGTCGGGGGGGGGGGGTCCGTGAAATTTGATGAAAAATGTTTTGGTGAGGGTCCCAGGTCGAAATGACACACTTTGGAAAATTTTCAAAATTTTACCCATACAAAGCCACTCTGACACTTAGGATTTTTTCAGGTGAGCTCCGACCTAAAATCTTGTAACAGCTCTAACTTTTGAACGGCTGGTCCGATTGACTCGCGGCAAAAATGGCGTCGAGCAGTTTTTTCTCCTCTTTCAAACGAGTAGCTGTAAGACAAAATCCGTTCACTAGAACCAAAGTTAGAAGATTGCTGTCGGGGGGGGGGGGTCCGTGAAATTTGATGAAAAATGTTTTGGTGAGGGTCCCAGGTCGAAATGACACACTTTGGAAAATTTTCAAAATTTTACCCATACAAAGCCACTCTGACACTTAGGATTTTTTCAGGTGAGCTCCGACCTAAAATCTTGTAACAGCTCTAACTTTTGAACGGCTGGTCCGATTGACTCGCGGCAAAAATGGCGTCGAGCAGTTTTTTCTCCTCTTTCAAACGAGTAGCTGTAAGACAAAATCCGTTCACTAGAACCAAAGTTAGAAGATTGCTGTCGGGGGGGGGGGGTCCGTGAAATTTGATGAAAAATGTTTTGGTGAGGGTCCCAGGTCGAAATGACACACTTTGGAAAATTTTCAAAATTTTACCCATACAAAGCCACTCTGACACTTAGGATTTTTTCAGGTGAGCTCCGACCTAAAATCTTGTAACAGCTCTAACTTTTGAACGGCTGGTCCGATTGACTCGCGGCAAAAATGGCGTCGAGCAGTTTTTTCTCCTCTTTCAAACGAGTAGCTGTAAGACAAAATCCGTTCACTAGAACCAAAGTTAGAAGATTGCTGTCGGGGGGGGGGGGGTCCGTGAAATTTGATGAAAAATGTTTTGGTGAGGGTCCCAGGTCGAAATGACACACTTTGGAAAATTTTCAAAATTTTACCCATACAAAGCCACTCTGACACTTAGGATTTTTTCAGGTGAGCTCCGACCTAAAATCTTGTAACAGCTCTAACTTTTGAACGGCTGGTCCGATTGACTCGCGGCAAAAATGGCGTCGAGCAGTTTTTTCTCCTCTTTCAAACGAGTAGCTGTAAGACAAAATCCGTTCACTAGAACCAAAGTTAGAAGATTGCTGTCGGGGGGGGGGGGGTCCGTGAAATTTGATGAAAAATGTTTTGGTGAGGGTCCCAGGTCGAAATGACACACTTTGGAAAATTTTCAAAATTTTACCCATACAAAGCCACTCTGACACTTAGGATTTTTTCAGGTGAGCTCCGACCTAAAATCTTGTAACAGCTCTAACTTTTGAACGGCTGGTCCGATTGACTCGCGGCAAAAATGGCGTCGAGCAGTTTTTTCTCCTCTTTCAAACGAGTAGCTGTAAGACAAAATCCGTTCACTAGAACCAAAGTTAGAAGATTGCTGTCGGGGGGGGGGGGGTCCGTGAAATTTGATGAAAAATGTTTTGGTGAGGGTCCCAGGTCGAAATGACACACTTTGGAAAATTTTCAAAATTTTACCCATACAAAGCCACTCTGACACTTAGGATTTTTTCAGGTGAGCTCCGACCTAAAATCTTGTAACAGCTCTAACTTTTGAACGGCTGGTCCGATTGACTCGCGGCAAAAATGGCGTCGAGCAGTTTTTTCTCCTCTTTCAAACGAGTAGCTGTAAGACAAAATCCGTTCACTAGAACCAAAGTTAGAAGATTGCTGTCGGGGGGTGGGGGTCCGTGAAATTTGATGAAAAATGTTTTGGTGAGGGTCCCAGGTCGAAATGACACACTTTGGAAAATTTTCAAAATTTTACCCATACAAAGCCACTCTGACACTTAGGATTTTTTCAGGTGAGCTCCGACCTAAAATCTTGTAACAGCTCTAACTTTTGAACGGCTGGTCCGATTGACTCGCGGCAAAAATGGCGTCGAGCAGTTTTTTCTCCTCTTTCAAACGAGTAGCTGTAAGACAAAATCCGTTCACTAGAACCAAAGTTAGAAGATTGCTGTCGGGGGGGGGGGGTCCGTGAAATTTGATGAAAAATGTTTTGGTGAGGGTCCCAGGTCGAAATGACACACTTTGGAAAATTTTCAAAATTTTACCCATACAAAGCCACTCTGACACTTAGGATTTTTTCAGGTGAGCTCCGACCTAAAATCTTGTAACAGCTCTAACTTTTGAACGGCTGGTCCGATTGACTCGCGGCAAAAATGGCGTCGAGCAGTTTTTTCTCCTCTTTCAAACGAGTAGCTGTAAGACAAAATCCGTTCACTAGAACCAAAGTTAGAAGATTGCTGTCGGGGGGGGGGGGGTCCGTGAAATTTGATGAAAAATGTTTTGGTGAGGGTCCCAGGTCGAAATGACACACTTTGGAAAATTTTCAAAATTTTACCCATACAAAGCCACTCTGACACTTAGGATTTTTTCAGGTGAGCTCCGACCTAAAATCTTGTAACAGCTCTAACTTTTGAACGGCTGGTCCGATTGACTCGCGGCAAAAATGGCGTCGAGCAGTTTTTTCTCCTCTTTCAAACGAGTAGCTGTAAGACAAAATCCGTTCACTAGAACCAAAGTTAGAAGATTGCTGTCGGGGGGGGGGGGGTCCGTGAAATTTGATGAAAAATGTTTTGGTGAGGGTCCCAGGTCGAAATGACACACTTTGGAAAATTTTCAAAATTTTACCCATACAAAGCCACTCTGACACTTAGGATTTTTTCAGGTGAGCTCCGACCTAAAATCTTGTAACAGCTCTAACTTTTGAACGGCTGGTCCGATTGACTCGCGGCAAAAATGGCGTCGAGCAGTTTTTTCTCCTCTTTCAAACGAGTAGCTGTAAGACAAAATCCGTTCACTAGAACCAAAGTTAGAAGATTGCTGTCGGGGGGGATGGGGTCCGTGAAATTTGATGAAAAATGTTTTGGTGAGGGTCCCAGGTCGAAATGACACACTTTGGAAAATTTTCAAAATTTTACCCATACAAAGCCACTCTGACACTTAGGATTTTTTCAGGTGAGCTCCGACCTAAAATCTTGTAACAGCTCTAACTTTTGAACGGCTGGTCCGATTGACTCGCGGCAAAAATGGCGTCGAGCAGTTTTTTCTCCTCTTTCAAACGAGTAGCTGTAAGACAAAATCCGTTCACTAGAACCAAAGTTAGAAGATTGCTGTCGGGGGGGGGGGGGTCCGTGAAATTTGATGAAAAATGTTTTGGTGAGGGTCCCAGGTCGAAATGACACACTTTGGAAAATTTTCAAAATTTTACCCATACAAAGCCACTCTGACACTTAGGATTTTTTCAGGTGAGCTCCGACCTAAAATCTTGTAACAGCTCTAACTTTTGAACGGCTGGTCCGATTGACTCGCGGCAAAAATGGCGTCGAGCAGTTTTTTCTCCTCTTTCAAACGAGTAGCTGTAAGACAAAATCCGTTCACTAGAACCAAAGTTAGAAGATTGCTGTCGGGGGGGGGGGGTCCGTGAAATTTGATGAAAAATGTTTTGGTGAGGGTCCCAGGTCGAAATGACACACTTTGGAAAATTTTCAAAATTTTACCCATACAAAGCCACTCTGACACTTAGGATTTTTTCAGGTGAGCTCCGACCTAAAATCTTGTAACAGCTCTAACTTTTGAACGGCTGGTCCGATTGACTCGCGGCAAAAATGGCGTCGAGCAGTTTTTTCTCCTCTTTCAAACGAGTAGCTGTAAGACAAAATCCGTTCACTAGAACCAAAGTTAGAAGATTGCTGTCGGGGGGGGGGGGGTCCGTGAAATTTGATGAAAAATGTTTTGGTGAGGGTCCCAGGTCGAAATGACACACTTTGGAAAATTTTCAAAATTTTACCCATACAAAGCCACTCTGACACTTAGGATTTTTTCAGGTGAGCTCCGACCTAAAATCTTGTAACAGCTCTAACTTTTGAACGGCTGGTCCGATTGACTCGCGGCAAAAATGGCGTCGAGCAGTTTTTTCTCCTCTTTCAAACGAGTAGCTGTAAGACAAAATCCGTTCACTAGAACCAAAGTTAGAAGATTGCTGTCGGGGGGGGGGGGGTCCGTGAAATTTGATGAAAAATGTTTTGGTGAGGGTCCCAGGTCGAAATGACACACTTTGGAAAATTTTCAAAATTTTACCCATACAAAGCCACTCTGACACTTAGGATTTTTTCAGGTGAGCTCCGACCTAAAATCTTGTAACAGCTCTAACTTTTGAACGGCTGGTCCGATTGACTCGCGGCAAAAATGGCGTCGAGCAGTTTTTTCTCCTCTTTCAAACGAGTAGCTGTAAGACAAAATCCGTTCACTAGAACCAAAGTTAGAAGATTGCTGTCGGGGGGGGGGGGGTCCGTGAAATTTGATGAAAAATGTTTTGGTGAGGGTCCCAGGTCGAAATGACACACTTTGGAAAATTTTCAAAATTTTACCCATACAAAGCCACTCTGACACTTAGGATTTTTTCAGGTGAGCTCCGACCTAAAATCTTGTAACAGCTCTAACTTTTGAACGGCTGGTCCGATTGACTCGCGGCAAAAATGGCGTCGAGCAGTTTTTTCTCCTCTTTCAAACGAGTAGCTGTAAGACAAAATCCGTCCACTAGAACCAAAGTTAGAAGATTGCTGTCGGGGGGGGGGGGGGTCCGTGAAATTTGATGAAAAATGTTTTGGTGAGGGTCCCAGGTCGAAATGCCACACTTTGGAAAATTTTCAAAATTTTACCCATACAAAGCCACTCTGACACTTAGGATTTTTTCAGGTGAGCTCCGACCTAAAATCTTGTAACAGCTCTAACTTTTGAACGGCTGGTCCGATTGACTCGCGGCAAAAATGGCGTCGAGCAGTTTTTTCTCCTCTTTCAAACGAGTAGCTGTAAGACAAAATCCGTCCACTAGAACCAAAGTTAGAAGATTGCTGTCGGGGGGGGGGGGGTCCGTGAAATTTGATGAAAAATGTTTTGGTGAGGGTCCCAGGTCGAAATGACACACTTTGGAAAATTTTCAAAATTTTACCCATACAAAGCCACTCTGACACTTAGGATTTTTTCAGGTGAGCTCCGACCTAAAATCTTGTAACAGCTCTAACTTTTGAACGGCTGGTCCGATTGACTCGCGGCAAAAATGGCGTCGAGCAGTTTTTTCTCCTCTTTCAAACGAGTAGCTGTAAGACAAAATCCGTTCACTAGAACCAAAGTTAGAAGATTGCTGTCGGGGGGGGGGGGGGTCCGTGAAATTTGATGAAAAATGCTTTGGTGAGGGTCCCAGGTCGAAATGACACACTTTGGAAAATTTTCAAAATTTTACCCATACAAAGCCACTCTGACACTTAGGATTTTTTCAGGTGAGCTCCGACCTAAAATCTTGTAACAGCTCTAACTTTTGAACGGCTGGTCCGATTGACTCGCGGCAAAAATGGCGTCGAGCAGTTTTTTCTCCTCTTTCAAACGAGTAGCTGTAAGACAAAATCCGTCCACTAGAACCAAAGTTAGAAGATTGCTGTCGGGGGGGGGGGGGTCCGTGAAATTTGATGAAAAATGTTTTGGTGAGGGTCCCAGGTCGAAATGACACACTTTGGAAAATTTTCAAAATTTTACCCATACAAAGCCACTCTGACACTTAGGATTTTTTCAGGTGAGCTCCGACCTAAAATCTTGTAACAGCTCTAACTTTTGAACGGCTGGTCCGATTGACTCGCGGCAAAAATGGCGTCGAGCAGTTTTTTCTCCTCTTTCAAACGAGTAGCTGTAAGACAAAATCCGTCCACTAGAACCAAAGTTAGAAGATTGCTGTCGGGGGGGGGGGGGTCCGTGAAATTTGATGAAAAATGTTTTGGTGAGGGTCCCAGGTCGAAATGACACACTTTGGAAAATTTTCAAAATTTTACCCATACAAAGCCACTCTGACACTTAGGATTTTTTCAGGTGAGCTCCGACCTAAAATCTTGTAACAGCTCTAACTTTTGAACGGCTGGTCCGATTGACTCGCGGCAAAAATGGCGTCGAGCAGTTTTTTCTCCTCTTTCAAACGAGTAGCTGTAAGACAAAATCCGTTCACTAGAACCAAAGTTAGAAGATTGCTGTCGGGGGGGGGGGGGGTCCGTGAAATTTGATGAAAAATGTTTTGGTGAGGGTCCCAGGTCGAAATGCCACACTTTGGAAAATTTTCAAAATTTTACCCATACAAAGCCACTCTGACACTTAGGATTTTTTCAGGTGAGCTCCGACCTAAAATCTTGTAACAGCTCTAACTTTTGAACGGCTGGTCCGATTGACTCGCGGCAAAAAAGGCGTCGAGCAGTTTTTTCTCCTCTTTCAAACGAGTAGCTGTAAGACAAAATCCGTTCACTAGAACCAAAGTTAGAAGATTGCTGTCGGGGGGGGGGGGTCCGTGAAATTTGATGAAAAATGTTTTGGTGAGGGTCCCAGGTCGAAATGACACACTTTGGAAAATTTTCAAAATTTTACCCATACAAAGCCACTCTGACACTTAGGATTTTTTCAGGTGAGCTCCGACCTAAAATCTTGTAACAGCTCTAACTTTTGAACGGCTGGTCCGATTGACTCGCGGCAAAAATGGCGTCGAGCAGTTTTTTCTCCTCTTTCAAACGAGTAGCTGTAAGACAAAATCCGTCCACTAGAACCAAAGTTAGAAGATTGCTGTCGGGGGGGAGGGGGTCCGTGAAATTTGATGAAAAATGTTTTGGTGAGGGTCCCAGGTCGAAATGTCACACTTTGGAAAATTTTCAAAATTTTACCCATACAAAGCCACTCTGACACTTAGGATTTTTTCAGGTGAGCTCCGACCTAAAATCTTGTAACTGCTCTAACTTTTGAACGGCTGGTCCGATTGACTCGCGGCGAAAATGGCGTCGAGCAGTTTTTTCTCCTCTTTCAAACGAGTAGCTGTAAGACAAAATCCGTCCACTAGAACCAAAGTTAGAAGATTGCTGTCGGGGGGGGGGGGTCCGTGAAATTTGATGAAAAATGTTTTGGTGAGGGTCCCAGGTCGAAATGACACACTTTGGAAAATTTTCAAAATTTTACCCATACAAAGCCACTCTGACACTTAGGATTTTTTCAGGTGAGCTCCGACCTAAAATCTTGTAACAGCTCTAACTTTTGAACGGCTGGTCCGATTGACTCGCGGCAAAAATGGCGTCGAGCAGTTTTTTCTCCTCTTTCAAACGAGTAGCTGTAAGACAAAATCCGTCCACTAGAACCAAAGTTAGAAGATTGCTGTCGGGGGGGGGGGGGGTCCGTGAAATTTGATGAAAAATGTTTTGGTGAGGGTCCCAGGTCGAAATGTCACACTTTGGAAAATTTTCAAAATTTTACCCATACAAAGCCACTCTGACACTTAGGATTTTTTCAGGTGAGCTACAACAGTCCACCCTCCCAACTTGGCCGGCACACCACGCCAACCTGGACAGCACATCACCGCGCGCTATACGACGGCGGGACAGGAGGGGGGGACGTCAGACTCGAAGCAACACGGCGGCACACCACGACCGACTCGACGGACAGGAGGGGGGTGGGGGACGTCAGCGACTTTTTCGACGGCGGCCATCTTGCGCGGTCCAGTGGTGGAGTTTTGCTTACTACTCAGACATCGCTCACTTTTGCCCACGTACCTCGCTCCGCAAGGTCATTTGAATTCATAAACAACCATGGGTTTGTGAGCTTCAGGAACTATGTCTTTGACCACATCAGGGCACAAGGATCTTGTTCGAAATATCGGAATCGCCTTCAACTGGTAATGGGACCGTTCAATATCTTTCCGAATACTGTTGGCGATAACTTCACTTTGATGACCATAGTAATGTATGTTGAAGTAGAATTTCTTCTTCTCAGCGGTCACAAACTTTTGGTGAGAACACTTTGATTGTTTATCGATAAACCACTGTGGATATCCATTGCTTTTCAATACATGCGCAAGGTGTTGTTTTTCCTGCATTGTCGAGATGTTAGGGTGAGCATAGAGCTCTTGCTCGGTAAAATAGCGATGACACTAAGTTTGATTTTTTTGCAACCCTTTGTATATAGAAGACCGGCTGCCTCCCAAGCTACATGATAACCCCTTTTCAGAGAACTGTCGATCATTGCTCACCATCTTGAGTAAGGACGTCGCATTTGTTTTTAATGGCAAAATGTATCGACAACGTGACGGCCTCGCAATGGGATCACCGTTAAGTGGATCATTCTGTGAGATCTTCATGCAGTCGATCGAGAAGAAAAGGTTATCTGAATTGAACAATCTGAAGTATTATCGTCGGTACGTGGATGATATTTTCATAATTGCCAATAAAGACTCATGTGACGAAATATTTCGACAATGCAATGCTCAGCATCCATCTTTGGAATTCACTCGTGAACCTGCCGATCACTTCCTTGATGTCAAGGTCCACGTTGAAGAAGGTAATGTGTCCATGTCAATCTATCGCAAAGACACTTGTACATCTCTCTACAATAATTTTTCATCATTCTCACATCGAAGGTATAAATCAAACTTAGTGTCATCGCTATTTTACCGAGCAAGAGCTCTATGCTCACCCCAACATCTCGACCAAAGTGTTTAAATATATCAAGTGTGGAAACTTTCCATTACTCTAATGTATTTTTAGTGGTGACAAATCCGCCATCTTTTTTCGCCAAGATAATTTATGAATATTTATATTCATTAATTTCAAGAACTCGCTGTGGCTAAAATATTTGGTGACAACTTCATTATTCTAGTGATTCCTACATAAAATTTACTGCTTTATTCACTTTTCACATCAATTTTGATGTTGAACGTGTCATTTCTGAATAATATGGCTTTATAGATGAAACAGTGGAGAATATAGATGAAACATCACAATTGGTTGTACTGTATCGGCCGTTGGATGAATCGAATACCTACAAACTTGTATTGTGATGAGTCTGACACATTTGTTGCAATATTTTTTATTCAAGCCTTTAACAGAATCTTAATAATCAAATTTTGATCAATTTAGAAAAGCTGTCTCTTCAACCGAAATTTATATTTATCATGATTTGAAAATGTCCAAAATAACTACGCTACGTTTATTTTATGATATTATCTCATAAAAACAATGATTTTTTATGGGTGTGCGCTGCACTCACCTGCTCGCACCGAAAATTTTCGAAGTCATGTTGAAGCAATTGTTAGTAGGCCTATAGGTGAAACATTATTTGTTGAAATAAAGATAGCCTACATATTCACAAGAGGAGCAACCGGGGTATTCACAGCGAAATAATAAAAATTCTGTGAGATTTTGCTGCCAAAAATAATTTGTCATGAGCTTGAATGCCAAGTAAATTTCCGTCATGAAAAAATGCTATTCATGTCTATTACTTTCTTGGAGTATTGAAATTGAAATATAATTGAAATATTGCTTTAGCAAGTTACTTTTGTTCATCCCCATGTATGTCCATTTTTGTCAACATCGTGAAGCAGTATGAGACAATCAGTATTCAGTACTCTATGAGTCTATACTGCACTTTGAAATGCTTAATACCGATGTCAGATGAACATGCACGATGGAATTAATTGATAATTATTCACAACGTCTAGACAAAAACTGAAAAAATGAACAGCACTCGAAATTTGATTGGCACAAGTGATCTAACCAAAAGTGAAACGTTTTGTGGCTAATTCTATATAGCTTTATAATACAAATTTCGGTTGAAGGCCTTTTGTGAATTGATGCAGCCTATGATGTTCCAACCGATGAAATCAAATCTGCGTCACAAATGCTTTCATCTGCATCTGAATGTTTCGTGTTGCTTTCCTTTTTCTGTTGTGAATATAATTTTACTTTTCAGTGATTTGCCGAAAGCCGAGGAACTATTGTATTAATTGCTCAATATACTCGAATGCAATTAATACAAAGTATCTGCAGCTTAAGGCTGGAGCGTCATTCATCATTTTTCATTATTTCATCATCAACAAAAACAGTCATTTACGTGATACATCATTAATTTAGTGACAACATTTCAGAATTTGACTATTTCTTTATAAATTGTTATCTCAACACGGATCATCAAATACTGCTATTGATCATAGAAGGAAATACAAGGGAATACTCTGATGTAAGAAGAAAATGAGATGTTAGGATGTCAATAAAATAATTATTAAATTTCACATAGGATGCTTTCATAATCAGATGAAAAAATTAGGACTCAAATAGTATATAATGTAGGCAAGGTCCATCATGTTTCCAGCATACATTCATGAATGGAAATCTAAAACTGATCAATGAATGTATGTACAACTGGTCATCAATAAGAAAATGAAGTATTTCTAGATTCGATACAAAGATTTTCAGATGTTCAGTGGGCAAAAGTTTGTAAACACGTTCATACACAGTACATGAATGCAATCATAAGTACCCCATCCCCCTCCTTAAATCGTATAGAGTGAGTGGTTTGTAGTCGTCTATACCAAAGATATCCATTGTCTTTGGTCTATACCTTAATAATCAATTAAGTTCTATGCCAAATCGAATCTAGCATTTTAACCATAGAAATATATCTTCATCTCATGTTTTTCTCTTCCAGATGTCTACGGATAACTATGTAATTTTTCACTACTTCATAGCTTTGACATGGCTATTCAGCCCCTTCCATTCAATATTTCAATACTATTCTGTTGTCAATTGCGATATCAAATAAAACTGCTTATAAGAGCTGGCGAAAAAGTAATATCATAGCTGTCGCCACAAATCAACCATTGATTCCATACTTCCCTTATATACCGTGTGTCCCATAAGTCACCAAATTCTAAATTTGCTCCCATTTCCTGAATTTATATAATAGAGACTCGCAGTTTTTTGTAAACTGAAGCCGAAACTGGGGGTTTTATATGGTATACTGCTTTATGTATAATACCTCTAACAATATTTCCCATTTCTGAAACAAAAAAAAACACAAAGAAATGCAGTATGCAATTATATTTTGTTGATAACAAGAATGATAAGAGATTATGACAACAAGATACTACATAGCAAATGCAACAAGATCCATTATCTACAAAAGAAAGGCAGTGTTCAATAGGTCCTCCTTCACACTCAATCACTTTCTGCAATCTCGAAGGCAGATGGAGAACAGATCTGCTCAGCTCATCGGGATGAACTGCTTCAATCACCATAGTGATTCGGTCTTGCAATTCGTCGAGACTTGTTGGGGTAAAGCAATGATACACACAGTCCTTTACAACGCTCCAGAAGTAATAGTCTAACGTTGTTAGATCTGGGGAATGGGCCAGCCAACGATTAGGATATCCTCTGGCAATGATCCGATCATCAGGAAATACGCTAGAAAGATACGATCTAGCAATCACAGAGAAATGGGGTGGAGCTCCATCTTGTTGGAAAACAGTAGTATTAATGCGGCGTCTCCTTCTGATTTGGGGATCACATGGTCGCGAAGCATATTGGTGTAGTTCTCGCCTGTAACGGTTCCCGGAAAAAAGAAAGGAGTCAATCGAAACTGAGCTGTATAGCCGAATCATACGCACACTTTCGGAGCATGAATATCGGTATCCATGACCTCTCGCGGTTTCTCCGAGCCCCAAATGATGCAGTTATGACGATTGACGTGGCTGGCGATGGAGAAGTAGGACTTATCAGTCCATAGGATCGACTCAAGATCTACAGCACCGGAGAGCAATCCGGATATCTAACCCGCCTTTCTTTGTCATAGTCGGAGAGCATCTGGTTGGTTTGAATGCGATATGGATAGAGGTTCAATCTGTTCCGTAAGATCCGTTGAACACTAGTCTTAGGAACTCCAGTTTGATGAGAGATCGATCTACAACTGGCGGATCCTCGTTCTGGGTTTTCTTGTTGCGTTTCCAACTCCTCTTCGACTGCTGACACTCTATCATCCTCAAAGCTTGGTCGACCCGAGCGTGACTTGTCTGCCACAGACCCGGTCTCCTTGAATCGCTGAATGAGACGTGTTATGGTAGACACACTAAAAGGATCACGACGACAGCCATGAGTAGACTTATAAAGTCGTAGAGCTGCTGAAGCAGATTTGCCATTAGAAAAAAGAGTTCAACAAGTTCAATTCGTGTTTCGAGATCCATGCGTGTGGAAGTCTACCGGCAAGTTATGATTGATCGAAGGTATTAAATTACCACAGTACGAATCAAAGTGAATACAATTCACCACCACACGTGCGTCATTATCACATGTTGAACACAACAATAGCATGATACTTGATCAATGAACTGCGATTGTGTTTACAACACTAATCAATAGATGTCTTGATGTCTTAAGAGCGTAAGAAATAGTGTACTTCAAGCAATATGTGACGATAATTAAAGGTTATATAATACTATATATAATAATCGGAGGAAGACCCCAGCATAATAAAGCAGCATGCTACATAAAACCCCCCAGTTTCGGCTTCAGTTTACAAAAAACCGCGAGTCTCTACTATATAAATTCAGAAAATGGGAGCCAATTTAGAATTTGCGTGACTTATGGGACACACGGTACTTACTTTGATCTCGACAAGGCAGGAAAAACAACACCTTGCGCATGTATTGAAAAGCAATGGATATCCACAGTGGTTTATCGATAAACAATCAAAGCGTTCTCACCAAAAGTTTGTGACCGTTGAGAAGAAGAAATTCTACTTCAACATACGTTACTATGGTCATCAAAGTGAAGTTATCGCCAACAGTATTCGGAAAGATATTGAACGGTCCCATTACCAGTTGAAGGTGATTCCGATATTTCGAACAAGATCCTTGTGCCCTGATGTGGTCAAAGACATAGTTCCTGAAGCTCACAAACCCATGGTTGTTTATGAATTCAAATGTCCTTGCGGAGCGAGGTACGTGGGCAAAAGTGAGCGATGACTGACCACGCGTGAGAGGGAGCATCTTCCGAGATGGCTTCTTTCGTCAAACGTGACCAAAGTCAAAGAATCCACCCCAGTCTGCCATCACAAGGCATTTATATGACTGCCCAGAGAAGCTAAATGTGTTTCATCAACCTGACAATGGAGTTCGGGTATTTAAGCAAGCTTTGAGCCTTGCGATTTGTGAAAGTGTGGTGATCCGACATTTGAAGCCAGTTCTATGTCTTCAAAAGGATCGTTTATTTTTCCTTCGTCTTTCATCAATAATTCTTTTATCATTAATTCTTCTGATTTATTGTCTTTATCTGTTTTATTAACGTAGAACTTTACTGTCACCTATTTGTTAGTAGTGTCTATGATCGTCCATTTTCTATGTGTCATCAAAGCTTAAAGCGCTAAATTCCATGACGTGATCAAGCATGTGACTGTTATGACATTGAACCTATACAAAGAGCTGTATCTATTTTTTGGCGTTGAACATCATTCACTTGTTGTACGTACCCAGAGAACAAGCGTGGCCATATGAAAGCATCTGAAGTTTTGATTTTAAAGTTCATTTTCAAAATCGCTCCAACTTATGGATTACTCCTCCATCTCTTGTTCGGCAAGTCAAAAAGAAAGAAGCTATTCCTTGTACCAAGTACTGCTTGTGCAAAATGTATGAGCAAAATTTTATTTTACACAAAAAACCTGAAATCAATGCAATATACATATAACTGAAATTTGGATACCTGATCTGTCACTAATTTGCAAATATCAACAGTATTGCCATCATAGCTATTCCTTTTCCTACTCCCTTATTCAATTCAAAAAATTTTATGTGATATATTGACTATATGCTGTCTTTTTCCTTTGGCCTGTGTTAGATAGTTGTTGCATAAACTGATAAAGACATTTTGTCGAAAGCTTTTTAATACAAACTTTTATTGACCTTGTCTACTAGCATTGATAAGAAATTCTTGCTGGTCAATGGCGAATAGTATATATATATATATATATATATATATATATATATATATATATATATATATATATAAAGATATATATATATATATAGATACAGGGTTGGCAATAAGTTACCGATCTATTTTGATCTGTAATAACAAAAAAAACAACATTATATCCAACGATTTATGTAATTGTTTAACAACATGATATCCAACAATGGAACAGCAACAAAAGAAGTGCTTACTCAAATACTCAAACTGTAGACCATTGTTTTGCATGCATTGCACCTATCTACCTGGAAGACTCCTACAAACGCGTTGGCAAATTGTTCTGTTGTTGTTAATGACATTAAAGAAGTCAGTAATCTTAGTCTTCATTTCATTTATGTCCGCCAACCTCTCTTTGTAGACATAGTCCTTTCCCATTCCCCAAAAGAAGAAGTCTAATGGGGTAAGGTCAGATGAAAACGCGCCGGCCACTCGACGCTACCATGTCTCCCAATCCATCGCTTGGGAAATGTTGTATCCAGGTAGTCCCGCACAACCTTGGCATAGTGGGGGGGGGGGTGCCCCATCTTGTTGAAAATGCAAAGAATGAAAATTATCGAGTTTTTGCAGTTCGGGCACCACAGGAGGTTTGAAGCATATTGAGATATGTAGCCCCGGTCAATGTTCCTTCCATGAATATCGGACCCAGTACCCCATTCGAATGCAGTCCACCCCAAACGCTGACACCCGGTGTATTAAGATGCTGTTCACAGGTGCTATGGGGATTTTCTGTTGAATAATAAACACAATTGTGTCTGTTAACATGGCCGGTCAACTTAAAAGTTGATTCGTCTGACCATACGATGTTGTCCAGAAGATTAGGGTTTCCGTAACTTGGTTGTTGAATATTTCACAATACTGCAATCGTCTATCGGCGTCGTCTTCCAGAAGACCGTGAATCAAACGTGGTCTGTAGCATTTCAAACCCACATCTTTCATAATATTGCGCAAAGATCCCCGGCTGATATCCAACTGTTGAGATGCTCTTACAGCAGACGTTGTGGGTTGTTCTTGATAAAACTGCGCGACCAAATTTCTGTTTTCCTCGGTATTGACAGATGATGGTCGACCACTTCGGTGGGCATCGGATACTGACCCAGTATTGTCGAATGTGTCACGTAGATTGTAAATTGTATGGCGAGTAGGAGGAGCAGAATCTAAGTGGTCGTGCCATGTGTTAATCACATGCATGGCATTTCCTGTTTTATTATACAACTTTATAATATGCACTTTCTTCGGCAATGATCGTCTTTGCATGATGAATGATGAATTATAATGATCGCTGCCAGAGCTGCTAGTGTTACTAAATCAATTAATGAATTCTATTCAGCTAAACATTTTCATTGATTGATTCGTCATCTATCGTTCTTTCCATATTTGGTTAATTTCATTAGCTAACAAGATTCATTGTCATTGTATTTGTTAATAGGTCGATAATTCATTGTCATTTTATTTGCTAATAGGTCGGTAATTTATTGCCAACCCTGCATATATATATATATATATATATATATATATATATATATATATTGAAATAATTGAAGTGAAAACACATGGAATGCACAAGCGCTTTCTTTATTCTTCAGGTGCAAAGTGAAACATAAAGTAAAATCATCATAATTTCAAATATGCATTCCTCATAGATATGGAAGTTGTATGTTCATTTACATAGTAGGACATGTAAATGTAGGCCTATAGTAAATAGAAAAATAACTTTGTCATAGTTTTCTATGCTAAAATACATAAACGATATCTAATTTATGTATTAGATTGAAACATAGATTTAAGTATAGAAGAACATATATGCGAACTACTAAAAAAGGCATAAAACATCTCATAATAAAAGTGAATGGATATTAAATAATATCCATAATAATAATAATAAATAAATAAATAAATAATAATATATAATAATAATATAATATAATAATAATATAAAATAATTATATAGTATTAATATTATATAAAATATATAATATAAAAATATATAAAATATTATATTATAAATAATTATATATAAATATAATAATATAATATAATAATATATAATAATATAAATAATAATAAAGTGAATTCATAGGATATATGAATTTAATTTTGGATGAAAGCGATCGATAAACTATTTTTTTACATTTATTTTCAATTTTGCTTTCAGAAAAAAGTTCGGAAAAAGGAAAAATTGACATGTTGCCCCTACTACCCTACCACCAATTTGTCTATAAATGGCATTCAAAATTTGTTGTTTGTGAACCCTTACTCTGGTTCTTCAGGATGTCCCAGTTTCTCCGACCCGGAATTAATTCCATTTTTCGTCGGAATTGGAATTGGAATTGACCTTGATAAACTTCAATTCCACTTTTTCGATAGACCTGTGATAAATCTATTTGTACAAAAATTGAAATCACGGTACTCGGACGCTGTGTTAACTGTACGCAGAAATAAGAGATAGATAGATAGATCGACAGAGGTAGCTTTATTCTATTTTTGAAAAGGGTGTTAATTGTGACTTCGATGGGCCTACAGCCCCGGAAAATGTTAATTCAGCGATTAAGCAAACAATGAAAAGACAATCATCTTTGTTCAATCTGTGATTTAGCTATTTATCATGTAAGATAATTAATCAAAATAAAACAATTGTTGAATTTAGTTATTGATAGGATAAGCACAAAAATTGGAGATTAACGTAATTGTTGCACACACGAAATACAATCGGCTGGGAAAGAGGAAAATTAATACTGCGTTAAAGGGCAGTCAGTAGCCCTGTCAGTTCAAATCACAATATAGACAGTGTCAACAAATTATTCTAATAATTAATGATTCAATTAAAATGGCAATGACATGAAACATTATTCAACTTCCAATCACAACAATTGACAATATTAATTTTCAAGATGTTATGCAGATACGATACTCAACGAAAAAAAGAAAAACTTTAAGCTTGCAGTTCACTTCTTAATGTTGAATTTACTTCAATTCGATCGGACTCACTTATACCAAAATAATATCATAAATATCAGTGTCAAGGATGAGTCGGGTCACATTATCACAACGGCAAGTGGGAACAGGCAGAGCTGGGCAAACTACTACGAAGCCCTGTTGAATCAAACAAGGCCGCATGAAGAGATCCCTGCTGGAGCTGCTGTTGAGGGTCCGGTGGAGATGATTACAAGGGATGAAGTGGCTGAGCAACTGAAAAAAGTGAGATCGGGTAAAAGTTGTGGACCGGATGACATTCCTATTGAAGTTTTCAAGGTGCTTTGGGACTATGGCTTGAACCTTCTGGTGTACCTCTTCAATGAGATACTGACATCGGGAAGGATACCGGACGCGTGCGGAAAAGTGTTATTACACCTATCTTCAAGGGCAAGGGAGACCATCAAGATGTTGGCAACTATCGCGGTATCAAGCTTCTCAGTCACACCATGAAGATTATGGAGAAGATTTTGCAGAAGCGTCTTCGTGATCTTATTGAGGTGGATATGAATCAATTTGGCTTCAGACCAGGAGTTGGTACAACAGACCCACAATTTTGTCTGAGAATGGCGATGGAGGCATTCAGAGAGAAAAATAAGCCTTTCCACGCAGTGTTCGTTGATCTCGAAAAGGCCTACGATATAGTCCCAAGGAAGCTGATATGGAATTGTCTCCGCACACGGGAAGTACCGGAGTGCTACATTCGTTTAATACAGGACATGTACAGGGACAGCACAACTGCAGTGAGATGTAGACAAGGTGAAAGTCGTGCCTTTCCTGTTTCGGTTGGGCTACATCAAGGCTCAGCTTTAAGCACTTTTCTCTTCATCGTAATAATGGATGAAATTTCCAAGGATTGCAGAAGAGGTGGTCCCTGGGATATGTTATACGCCGACGATCTGGTAATATTTGGAAGCAGTCATCAAGATGTAGAGCGAAGGTTGGAAGCTTGGAGGAGAGCATTTGAGAGCAAGGGCCTGAGGGTAAGCCGTTCCAAGACCGAATATCTGTCGTCCGACTCAAGAAGAACAACTATGGAGATTCAGAGTCAGCCGGTGAAGAGTGTGGACTGCTTTAAATATCTGGGGTCCATGGTCAATACTGAGGTGACCAGCGCAGGTGATGTTGCACATCGAGTACGTTGCGGCTGGAACACATGGAAGAGACTGACTCCAGTGCTATGTGACAGAAGGATGCCACTGAAGATAAAGAGCAAAGTATACTCCTCTATGATCAGGCCAGCAATCCTTTATGGTTCTGTGGTGGGCCCCTCTCAAGACAGATGAGCAGAAGCTGCACGTGGCGGAGATGCGGATGCTAAGGTGGATGCAGGGCTACACACGCTTGAACCGGAAGACCAATGAAGAAATAAGATCTAATGTGGAGATAGCCCCTATTCAAGAAGTGGCAAGAGCAAGAAGGCTGTCATGGTTTGGTCGTGTGCAGCGTCGCGGAGAGAGCCATCCCCTTAAGAAAGCATCACGTCTGCAAGTGGAAGGAAGAGGAGGTATAGGCCGACCGAAGAAGACCTGGACAGCGACAGTAACCGCCGACATGAAGGCAAAAGGAGTGGATGCCTGCTTGGTCCACAACCGGAAGGAATGGAAAAAGAGGACTGGACCTACCCTGGGATACGCTGGTCAAGGGTCGACAAGGTGAGCAAGGTGAGCAGTGTCCCTCATACCGTCAATCTTCAATCGCGCTCTCTGATGTGTTGCCGCACACGCTGCTGTGTTGTTGTTCGCTGGTAGGCAGTTGCAGTTGTTACGTTCTTCTAACAGCTACTGAAGATGTCGTATGTGTTGTTGTTGGTAGTTGTTGTTGTTTCAATTTCTCATCGTCTCTAACTTATACAAATTTTTGACACTTGACGATAAATTCACTTTCTTTTGAAAATTGAAAGAGCTTCCTTTAATCTCTGCTCGTTAGCTTTCGACCTGACCACATTTCGTTCTTATCACGGAATTTTTAATCTCCTTTTTAACATGGACCATTAATCAGTTTTCATGATATCATTTTTACCGTCGTTTTTTCATTCATCAACAGTCACGCTATTCGCACATTAAATTTCTTTCTTCTATCAGTTCATTAATAGATTTATTCGCATCTCTCTTTCTCTCTCTCTCTCAGCGTTTGATTCTTTGCTGACCATTAATTTTCTATTTTGTTTTTCACGAGATAATTGAATATCTCGTTTACGAAACGAAAATGTTGAGGCTGACCGGTTACATGTATACATGTACATGTACACAAGAAATATGAACTATGAACATGAGAACGCAAATAGGAACGACGCAGGAGACTGCACACAGGAACAACGAGGATAGAATAAGGGCACATAGGATAGATTGACGCGAACAAACTTTAGATACATTAACATAATACACCATACGCGTCATGTAATTATCGGAATTGAATCTCATTATGGAATTGGAATTCAAATTTCTGCTCTGGAATTGGAATTAAAAAATTTCAGTGGAATTTTTCCAGCTCTGCATATACAACATTGCTGGTATCACAACTCATATTACAATTTACATGGAAAATGTGCCCATCAAATGTCTTCTTGTAGGATGTTACATGTACCACATTTCAAGTCATTGCATTTATTTGCTTTATGTACTTGATCACTTTGAAATGTGGATTTACAAAGAATTCTTTTCAAATTTCGTGGTTGTCGTTTACTATTAATGAAAATAGAGTCTCCAAAAATTCAAGCTGTAGTAACACTAGCAGCTCTGGCAGCGATCATTATAATTCATCATTCATCATGCAAAGACGATCATTGCCGAAGAAAGTGCATATTATAAAGTTGTATAATAAAACAGGAAGTGCCATGCATGTGATTAACACATGGCACGACCACTTAGATTCTGCTCCTCCTACTCGCCATACAATTTACAATCTACGTGACACATTCGACAATACTGGGTCAGTATCCGATGCCCACCGAAGTGGTCGACCATCATCTGTCAATACCGAGGAAAACAGAAATTTGGTCGCGCAGTTTTATCAAGAACAACCCACAACGTCTGCTGTAAGAGCATCTCAACAGTTGGATATCAGCCGGGGATCTTTGCGCAATATTATGAAAGATGTGGGTTTGAAATGCTACAGACCACGTTTGATTCACGGTCTTCTGGAAGACGACGCCGATAGACGATTGCAGTATTGTGAAATATTCAACAACCAAGTTACGGAAACCCTAATCTTCTGGACAACATCGTATGGTCAGACGAATCAACTTTTAAGTTGACCGGCCATGTTAACAGACACAATTGTGTTTATTATTCAACAGAAAATCCCCATAGCACCTGTGAACAGCATCTTAATACACCGGGTGTCAGCGTTTGGGGTGGACTGCATTCGAATGGGGTACTGGGTCCGATATTCATGGAAGGAACATTGACCGGGGCTACATATCTCAATATGCTTCAAACCTCCTGTGGTGCCCGAACTGCAAAAACTCGATAATTTTCATTCTTTGCATTTTCAACAAGATGGGGCACCCCCCCCCCCACTATGCCAAGGTTGTGCGGGACTACCTGGATACAACATTTCCCAAGCGATGGATTGGGAGACATGGTAGCGTCGAGTGGCCGGCGCGTTTTCATCTGACCTTACCCCATTAGACTTCTTCTTTTGGGGAATGGGAAAGGACTATGTCTACAAAGAGAGGTTGGCGGACATAAATGAAATGAAGACTAAGATTACTGACTTCTTTAATGTCATTAACAACAACAGAACAATTTGCCAACGCGTTTGTAGGAGTCTTCCAGGTAGATAGGTGCAATGCATGCAAAACAATGGTCTACAGTTTGAGTATTTGAGTAAGCACTTCTTTTGTTGCTGTTCCATTGTTGGATATCATGTTGTTAAACAATTACATAAATCGTTGGATATAATGTTGTTTTTTTTGTTATTACAGATCAAAATAGATCGGTAACTTATTGCCAACCCTGTATACAGAGTGGCCCAGATATAGCTTACTATTTTCAAATTCATCTAACTCGAGTTATGGTTTACCTATTGCATTGTATGATACGTCATTTCAAAGCTAAAGATGTCCCATCTCATTTAATATGTCTTGTTTTATTTGATATTGCATTATTTCGCTACAATTTTCCATCAAAAAAAGTAAAAGATATAAGATAAAAACAAAGAATTATAATGAAAAAAAAAATTACCAGTAACATGATTCTTGTTGACTATCATTCGATATGTCCACCGTCATTGTCATCTCTACGACCTGTTGCGAAACGTCGCTGCAGGTGAAATTCTGATGTCATCAGAAATCCCCCTAACAGAAGAGGACTCCGTTGCTTTGAACTTAGGTTTGTTGAAGCTCTAATTGCGACAGTTGTGACTGTCGATCTGGCCACTGGGATGGAAGTAGGTCTTGTTGGTTCACAGAATTCCATCTAATAGCTGAATGCCCACATCTAAAGCCAGTTGAGATTGAGCTGAAGCATTTTTAGAGCCTAATAACACAAGGCATAGAAGCACTCAAACCTGGCCAAAGTCTTCCGTAAATTGTTTGCTCTCTTGATGGTGCTTCGACGTCAGGCCATGCAGTTGTTTGATTTTGTAAAGGTACCTACTGGTTGCTTTAATGGACGATCCTCTGCACAGTTGACCCTGAAAGACCGAGCTCACGAGCTTCTTGTTGGTGTTTTGGGATGGCTAGCAAAGTTTTCCTTTGCCAACTTTACCTTTTCTGGTTCCGATAACTGCCATCTTGACTTCGATAGATCTTGAAGCGTTCCCTGTTTGGAGGCCATCTGATGAATGGACTTAATCGTAGCAGAAGGTGGACTACTTTAGCTGCGGTCAAACCTTTATCGGAAATGTCTTTCTACGATTATTGGAAAACTTTACACCTCATACCGGTCTGCGATTAGAAAGCGGTCTTGTGGTGTGAATCTTTCACTCATCATTGAACAGAAATGTCAGTGACTCACGCTTCAATCTTGCAATGAGGTTTTTGATCGATTATTCATAAGAATTTGAATTTGAGTTGATTGCGCAGTTAATGTACAATATAACATACATAATTGAGTGGATCATTGTTACTTCTCTCGCTCTTTCAAACAGGTCTGATATAAAAAATTGACTTTTATACAGGTTTTTGCGTCTGTTAGTATGAATCTGTCGTTGATTAACGTTAAAGTTGATAAATAAACGGCATTTCTCATTTTTTAAATGAAATTTATCATTGATTAACGACATCGTTCAATAGATCGACATTTCTCAATGAAAAACGGCATGTCTAATAACTGACAGATTTATATTAACAAACGGAAAAACCTGTAGAAAAAGACAAAATGTTTTAGAGCATACAAAAAAAAGAATTTAAGATTAGTCAAGATGTATTTTTGGAGTACAAATGGGTTGCCTTCACCTTTAAAATGACACATGTTGCATTAGAATATGTTTGTTCTACTTGAA
Source organism: Prostheceraeus crozeri (assembly GCA_907163375.1). NCBI lineage: Eukaryota > Metazoa > Platyhelminthes > Polycladida > Euryleptidae > Prostheceraeus > Prostheceraeus crozeri. The sequence continues at coordinate 35,258 of CAJQUW010002210.1, read as the reverse complement.
GCTACACGCTTTTGAAACTAGCAAGCTATTTCTGGGCCACCCTTTTAAGTTCGTTTTATTTTAAATCCACACATAGTGACCATCTGTTACTATGGGACAGCTTCGTGCCTTTAATTAGAAAGGTTAATTTGGTGAAAAATGAATGTTTACGAGTTCATCGAAATTGTACCACCCCTGCATTGATTGAAAAGGGTATATCTTTTGTCAAGCATCGTTATATTTCTAGTGGATATTCCAAATGTTTAGTCAACAAGTATATAACTACTTCTGGTCCATCATTTCATACTCGTGCGCGTACTAACCAAGAAAAGCAAGCTTATGTTCTTGAATTTTCTTGAAAATCGTGTGCAGCGTGTGTGTTTGAATGGCATATCTACGCCCTGGAAAGTGGTCACTAGTGGGGTTCCCCAGGGTTCCATCCTCGGGCCTCTTCTTTTCGTTATTTTACTTGATGATCTTCCGCACCTCCATGACACTAAGATAATCGCCTATGCCGATGATGTCACCCTAATCCATCTCGGTAATGTGAATGTTGTTGACAATTTTCAACTCTCCGTCGATAGTTTTTGTTATTGGGTCGAAAAGAAAAAACTTGTTGTAAATGTTGATAAGACGAAATGTCTTACTATGTCACGCAAGAATTCTTGTCCGCCATGTTTGCCCATTTTTATTGATAATAGTGCTATTGAGAATGTTGAGCATTTGAAAATTTTAGGTGTTCTTTTCTCCAGTGATTTGAGTTAGAGTGTGCAGTTTGATAGCTTGTATAATCGCTGTTGCCGTGCTATGTCGTTTGTAAAACGTTTAATGTTGAACGGTAATCGTGGTCCCGTTATTTGGCAGGCATACATGGCTTTTGTCTTCTGTCATATGGTTTTTTGTTGGCCAGTCATGTGCGACATCAGCAAAGGGAAATTCAGAAAGCTTGAACTATTACATGTCCTTGCTAGACGTTGGGCTGACGTAACTGACAAGACCAGCCTTGAAGATTTACTCAATAAGATTTGTGAAAAACTGATACAAAAGATAGCCACGAATGCAAATGTGCATCCTTTGGCTGAGTTTTTTGAAATTCGCCAGAATAACTGCAATATAAGACGTACAAGAGCTCTACGTCCCTTCCACAGAAGAATGGCTCTTTACAACAATTCGTTTGTCAAATTTTCCATCATATCGTGATTTTGTTCCTGTGTATATTTCTTTGTAATACCGCTTGTTGTATTCACAAATACAGAATTATTATATATATACTCCTTTTATTAATGAAAATCAAGCGAGACAAATTCGCCTTGAATGAAATAAAATTCCAATTTTGAAAGTGAAGCCTGTGTTTGTAGCTCCACCATCGTTAGTTCGCCAAATCAAAAATAAAGAAAATATTGCATGCCATAAGTCTTGTTTGTGTAATGACAGCAATTTATGTTTTTTGAAAAATGTTGTATATAAAATCACTTACAACAAATGTCAACAGACTTGTATTGATGAAACTCAGGGCGCTATGAGGAAGCGAATTTTAGAACATTGTAAAATAAGTCTTGTATAGCAGCACTTTCATATGAAACATCAATTGAATCCATCAGCTTGTGACATCAAAATAGAAATTCTACAAGAAGTTTTTAGCCAATGTCTATGAACGTAAAGTATGCGAGAGAAATTTCATCAAATCTCAAAGACCCAGTATTGATGTTATATACAATTGATAACTACAACATTCTTTTCCATTTTTATATAGTGTCTGCTGTTTGCATCAACGCTTAAATTTAAGATATGATGACTTCTATTAGATTCCTTCTTTCCTTTTTGCTTGGTTTAAGATTGTTGTTATATTTGGATTGAAATAGACTTTTGTCGAAAGCTTTTATTGACCTCGTCTTCTTTTTCCTGAAAAAAAGTATATATCTTAATCATATGCCGAGACCCCGGGGTCTCGGCATATGATTAAGAATTATTCTTTCACTGGCCAAACGTGTCAGCTGCCGGGTTTCCATGTACATCCACCTACCAATGGTTTGAGAAAATATTATAAAATAAAAAATTAATAAATCATTAGTAAAAACCATTTCAAAACCAAAACAATAAATAAATGAGCTGAATAGTAAGATATAAAGGAAATAAATGCTATTTACAAATGGAAAAACGAAGGCTTGATCTAATGCAAGACAATTGAATTAAGCATGTCGAATTTTCCAGAAAACATCACAACTGAAACGGACGTATCATCACAACTGAAAGAATATTTTCATTTATTCAAGAATTATAGGTCTTCGCCTTTTATCAGGAAATTTATACAAGAAGTGAAGATTCTAATGCTATAAAATTCTATTTTGAATCGATCAATCAACAATTACATAATCATGTCACTTATATCTAAATTAACTGAATCAGTTTTTAAGATTCATGAATCACGATGATTTATCTGCCACAACTTCCTCCAAAGTTTGTTTTCTTCATGCTACTGAAGTCACCGCTCGCACTCTGTCGTGCCGACATTTTGTGGATAGAACTTACTTCACGTCTACTGCCACGTCTTGCACTGGAAGCATATCCTTGTCCTTCGCCCGATATTCTGGGTCCGTGGAAGGGGCTTCGTCGTAGATCTCTTGTGGGATGTCTACTTTTCACATATCCGTGTACTTCGCCCGACATTCTGTGTCCGTGGATGTTGCTTCGTCGTGAATCTCTTGTGAGATGTCTACTTTTCGCACATCCTTGTCCTTTGTCCGACATTCTGGGTCCGTGGAAGGGGCTTCGTCGTAGATCTCTTGTGGGATGTCTACTTTTCGCATATCCGTGTACTTCGCCCGACATTCTGTGTCCGTGGATGTTGCCTCGTCGTGAATCTCTTGTGAGTTGTCTACTTTTCGCACATCCTTGTCCTTTGTCCGACATTCTGGGTCCGTGGAAGGGGCTTCGTCGTAGATCTCTTGTGGGATGTCTACTTTTCACATATCCGTGTACTTCGCCTGACATTCTGTGTCCGTGGATGTTGCTTCGTCGTGAATCTCTTGTGAGATGTCTACTTTTCGCACAGCCGTGTCCTTTGTGCGGCATTCTGGGTCCGTGGAAGGGGCTTCGTCGTAGATCTCTTGTGGGATGTCTACTTTTCACATATCCGTGTACTTCGCCTGACATTCTGTGTCCGTGGATGTTGCTTCGTCGTGAATCTCTTGTGAGATGTCTACTTTTCGCACAGCCGTGTCCTTTGTGCGGCATTCTGGGTCCGTGGAAGGGGCTTCGTCGTAGATCTCTTGTGGGATGTCTACTTTTCGCATATCCGTGTACTTCGCCTGACATTCTGTGTCCGTGGATGTTGCCTCGTCGTGAATCTCTTGTGAGTTGTCTACTTTTCGCACATCCTTGTCCTTTGTCCGACATTCTGGGTCCGTGGAAGGGGCTTCGTCGTAGATCTCTTGTGGGATGTCTACTTTTCACATATCCGTGTACTTCGCCCGACATTCTGTGTCCGTGGATGTTGCTTCGTCGTGAATCTCTTGTGAGATGTCTACTTTTCGCACATCCTTGTCCTTTGTCCGACATTCTGGGTCCGTGGAAGGGGCTTCGTCGTAGATCTCTTGTGGGATGTCTACTTTTCACATATCCGTGTACTTCGCCTGACATTCTGTGTCCGTGGATGTTGCTTCGTCGTGAATCTCTTGTGAGATGTCTACTTTTCGCACAGCCGTGTCCTTTGTGCGGCATTCTGGGTCCGTGGAAGGGGCTTGGTCGTGAATCTCTCGTGCGACGTCTATTTTTCGTACATACGCGCACTTGCTTTTTCAAAAGCTGCAGACTTTTCTGCAAGAAGCTCATTCTTGACCTACGACAGAATCCGAACTTAAGCTTGTAATTTAAGTGAATGAGATGTTGCACACGGTATTGCTTTTGGATTGACATTTGGTGCGATCCATGAATACTTTTGGGATTTATTTTCCAAATAAGGCTGTTATACAGAATTTGGAGAGCTGCCGTTCTGACATCTGAAAGACAGAAAATTAAGTTTTAGTCTTGTAGAACACTAACATGAATACTCAACAAATAAAAAGTCACTGACAATTCGGTGCATATATCAGCGTATCAGTAGTATGAAATGCATTTCTGTCTACCAAATGCGAGCAGAGTACCATTTCTAAAAAGTGGGGGATGGATATAAAGTCAAAAAGTTGGCACGGTAAAATCAACTCAAATGTGAATTCCTCTTGTTTGCAATGGGGTGGATCGAGCTTCTTAACCCTATCAGGACCGGGCGATTTTTAGCGTCGTAGGACCGCGGGGGCCCTCCCCTCAAATTTTCCATGTTCCGACGGATAAAAATTTTTGAAAACAGGATTAATATATACTTCGAGTCTCCTTTTTCGAATGGTAGTGCCTATTGTGCATTATTCGAAGACCTTCATACCAAAAATTCAAATTTAAAATCTGTGTTTTCAATTCTTTTCATTTTTCATGAATCTATGTATTTTTTGACTCTTCAAAAATTTTTGAGTTTTGGCCATCGGTCGGCAGAACAGATTAACTATAAGGCGGAAAAATCAACTTTTCTCGACCGAAAGTGAAAATGATGGTTCAATTTTCTCATATACTTTGTTTTCTAAATCTGCAAGATCGGCACATGTCATTCAATGGGACTCATGCCATCCTGGTTCTCTGTTGAGTAATGCTCTACGAAATGATATGCAGCGTGCTATTACGAACGGTTCTGACTATCAGATTTGAAGAGGGTATGAACATAGTGACGGAGCGATATCTTGCAAATGGCTACCCTGTTCGATTTACAAAAGCTGTCAAACGCTATCTGGCTAGAAATGGAAGGAGAAATGATGATGACCCGAAGATATTTCTCACACAGCCATTTGATAGTGAAAGAGACACTACAGAAATAAGAAGTTGATTGAAACGCACTGGTCTTCAAAGATTTCTGGCTGTCAACGTCACCGCTCGACCCTTGCATCGAATTCTATATGTACGTGTCCAGTAGACATTCACTTTTACTGCGACATCCAAAGCGGTAGCGAAACGTTGTGCAGCAAGTTGTAAAAACTTATTTTAACTCATTTTCGGTCGAGGAAAGTTGATTTTTCTGACATATATTTAACCTTCAAAAATTGTTCATTACAACTAAGAAATTTAGTTTGAAAATTGAACGAAAATAATGTATTTTCATGTATTATTGCATTTTTCTATCTTTACAAATGTCTCGTTATATGACTTATTCGCTATAGAGACACGGTTCTGACACATTCCGAATGCAATCTTTCGATCGGCGATATGCATTTTGCATTATTCTGTGGGTTTTGTATCTAAAAATTCACATCAAAACTTGATATATTCACATTTCACATTTATATGTACATGTACTCATTTTGGGAGATAGGATGAATGTGTACGCAAGCAATCTTGAATTGCACATGCATAGATATCATGTAAATATGACACGGAAACATGATATCAATAATCAATGTTACTTACTCTAAATGAACATCATCAATTTTTTAAAAAGTACTTTTAAAACTAACTTTACAGTAAGTCAATTTTGCCCAAATTTTTGCTGAACCTTCAACATACATACAAACTAAGTCGCAAAAAAATTGAACTTTTACCCCTCCACCCGCAGGTCCTGATAAGGTTAATGTACATATAATCTGTTTGATTCGCAGCAGTCCTTCCACATGTAATGACGGAGAAGCGTTCTCTCGCTTATGTGACGTCACTACAACTACATTGTAAAAGATGCGAAGTGACGGTAGTGCGTTGACGACAAGTGTGTCCTTTCAAAAGTCATAGCGGGACATGCTCTTTAATGCGATGGTAGCTGAAGAGCGAATGCGTGCTCTATATCGGGGAGCATATATTCGCTCTTAACTACCTTGGTCATAGACCAATCATCGCAGTCGAACAGTGTATTTCCTTTGGTCTGTCCTGTACATGATTGCACTAGATAATTTTCCAACAACAGTTCCCGGACCTGTTTGTGTCTTAGTTCTACGCTTTTGGTCTTTTAAAATAATAATGATAATAATAAAAAGCTTTGTTCCGATATGACAAACGCATGACAGATTACAATAGATGAAGACAAACAATTATGTAAGTTACTTAGCAAGTCAGTCAGATTGAAGGAGTGGTAGACTGAAGACGGAAATGTCAAATGGCAAAGTCAGCGTGAAGTATTCGGTTGAAGAATTTCCTTCCGATGTTGTTGTTGTTCACTGTTCTTTGTGATGAATGCGGCTTTGTCTTAGATTCCGGTCGTGGTTTATCTCAGGGGAAGGAACTTGTATAGTGGATGCGTTTCGTTGGTAGTGACCTTCTTGAACAAGCGGTAGTAATGGGAAGAAGACCGGACCAGGACACCATAAAATCAAAAAAAATAGTACTTTTAAAAACGACATAAATTCATGAATTTAGTCCCTTTTTCAGGTTTTTAAGACCTAAATTCATGAATTTGGTTCATTCAAAAAGTACCATTTTTTTCAAAAATAGTACTTTTAAAAACGACATAAATTCATGAATTTAGGTCTTAAAAACCTGAAAAAGGGGCTAAATTCATGAATTTATGTCGTTTTTAAAAGTACCCAATTTTCAAATTTTTCAAAATCTCAAATTTGAGAATTACAATTTTTACCCTCAAAATCATGACCGTTCTAGGACACCGAAAATCATAAAAGTTGAGAATTTCAAATTCATGAATTTTATCCATCTTTCAGGTTTTTAAAATATATCATGTGACTAAAAATATTTCTTTAAAAATGGATGAAACAAAAGTGGAAGGAACTTCAGAAATGGAAGGAACCTCAAGAATATATCCTTCGTTATCATATGAACGTAGTTCTACTTTAATGGACATTGAAAAGATTAACATTGAAAAAATGAATAAAGAAAAACACAAAGATAGAGTTAGGTATATGAAAGATAAGGAATCTCAATTATTATTAAGATTAGAGCATTATAAAAAATTAAGAATGAGATGGACTAAAGTTAAGAATGTAACACAAGGAATTGGCATATTCTTAACAATAAGTTTAGGTGCTTTGACAATTGTTATATCTTCAGGTGTTTTAGTAATTCCAGTAGTTGCTACAGCTTTAACAGGTACGGGTGTTTTTGCAACTTCACTTGCTACAATGTTAGATAAATCTTTAATATCAAAGAAACGAAAATCATTAAAAACTAAGCATTTACATATTAAAGAAGTCTATGATAAACTACTACTACTACTATAAACTATATAAACTACTACTCAATGTCAATTCTACTACTTTCAAAGAGTATGTGATGATAATGTTATTACGTTAGATGAGATTGAAAAATTTGATCAAATAGCTAATGAAGTAAATCAAATATCATTTCAATCACAGACAGAAAAAGTTAATGATAAAAATAAAAAGGATGGTAAAATTTCTAGTGATGGTAAAACTTTTATTGATGATAAAATTTTTAATGAAGAAAATGATAAAATTTTTTTAGAAGAGCTAAAAACTTTATTAGACAAAACTTTATTAAACAAAACTTAATACGAGAAAATTTTAAACGAGAAAATTTTAAACGTGAAAACTTTAAACGTGAAAACTTTAAACGAAAAGATTACAAACAATAAAGCAATAAAAAAATAATTTGTTCAGTAAAATGTTTTTGCTGTATACCAATGTTACCACAAAATTCAAATATTATATTTAAAAAAAAATAGACAAAATTAAAGCTGATAATAAAAAATAAAATATTAAAACATTATATTTGTATATTTTTATTACTCAGTAAACAATTGTTCGATAACTCTTTCATGAATTTTTTTATCAATATTAATTGTGATAAATCCATAATCTTTTGACCAAGCATTATTACACGATTGTTTAAATTCATCTTTATCTATTATACATAAATCTCTTAACAAATCACTTAAGTTTCTTGCATTTATTTCAAATAGTATAAATATATTTGCATTCTTTCTAATAACACTTCCATCTAATGAATACATACTTTGTGTCAAATAAAATACACTACAGTTATTATGTCTACCTCTTGTGAAATAATTTCTTTGAACTGACTGATTTCTGTCATTAACACAATCATCAAAAATTACACAATGTTTCATTGTTTTATCTAGTTTACTAGGATCTTGCATATTACCACTATCATCTATTAATTGTATTTTTATATGCTTATTTTTATTGGATTCAACTAATTGTTTATTTTTTGCTGCTTCTTCACACCACAAATTTATTTCTTCTTCATATTCAGATTTTTCGTATTCTTCGAATAGAGAAGCAATTGCTGTTTTTGTAAGATTATTTTCAAATCCATATTTTAAAAATTGATAGACGGGTTGTTCTGCCGTTGTTGTATAAATTATAAGATTGTTATAATCCAAAAAATTTGGAGTCGTTAAAATTTTAAATAATAGATATGTTTTTCCACATCCTGATCTTCCGCAAATAACTGCTAAAACTTTATTAGATAAATTTGGATGATGATTAAATTTAAGTTTTTTTTATTTAAAGTCATTTCATTCATTTTTAAAGTAATAAATTCATCCATTAGTAATGGGCAAAAGACCGTTCCAGGACACCATAAAATCAGAAAAAATGGTATCTTTATAAACGACATAAATTCATGAATTTGAACCCTTTTTCAGGTTTTTAAGACCTAAATACATGAATTTAGTCCATTCAAAAAGTACCATTTTTCAAAAATGGTACTTTTTAAAAACGACATAAATTCATGAATTTGAACCCTTTTTCAGGTTATGAAGACCTAAATTCACAAATTTGGGCGTTTTTAAAAATACCCAATTTTTCAAATTTTTCAAAATCTCAAAATTTGAGAATTACAATCGGGCGAAGCCCTAGAACCTTCGGTTCGATTTTCACCCTCGCTTAAATCATGACCGTTCCAGGACACCGAAAATCATAAAAGTTAAGAATCTCAAAATTTGAGAAATACAATTTTCACCCCCGCCAAAATCATGACCGTTCCAGGACACCGAAAATTAGTATTTTTAAAAACGTCTTTTAAATCCATTTTTCAGGTTTTTAAAATATATCATGTGACTAAAAATATTTGAAGGAATTGACATATTCTTAACAATAAGTTTAGGTACTTTTACAATTGTCATTCAATTGTGAGAACATCTGCTTCTCGCATTTATGAATAAAAGGCATTTCAGTGTAAAGAGCTGTGACCTCCAACTCAAACATTTGAAAGGAAACAATGTATGAAAGAACAAACAGCTGCTACTACTCTGTGAAACAATGACATTTTAATTGTACGTTAGGCGAGTTGTTTTAAATTCTTGTTAGTGCGTCAGCACATCCGTATGACGTTAAGATATCTGCCAGCTGTACTGTTTTCATTTATCTCTCTCGTCTGTCATTGTATCGTGTGCTCAGATTGTTGTGTTATTATTTCAATCAACACTTATCATCTGCTTGCTCTCATCGTTCCGCTATCTTTAATTACGTTATTCTTATATTTTGAACATAGTGATTTGTACTAATTTATCCGTCAATCATGAGTCAAGCAGTCGTTGAACAACAAGCCAACATAGCAACGGTACTTCCAGAGTTCTTCAAAAATATTGCGGATTTGTTCATTCCATCGGAGAAACATTCTGAATACTTTTCGTATATAGACCAGCAAGTGAAGAAAGCGCCTCTACTCTTCAATCCTGACGCTATACGTTCTGCTCGAAAAGCATACAAAGAGCAACATAAAATCGCAGCCAGAGCAAAGAAGGAAGCAGCACTTCCCTTCAGAATCGAAACATTTACAAAACAGTTGAAGGAAAGTGTTGTTGAACGTCATACATTCATCGAATCAGTGGAATATTTTACAGAACCGGCGGGGGACATTTCAACGACAGTGAATTCTTTGAAACAACACTTGAAATACGAAAAACAAAGCCATCTTTTGAGTGTCACATGTAAAATTTTTATTGGAAAACACGCAAATCATATATTATCCTTGTGTGAGAATAATAAAGCAGATTTCACATATCTCTTAAAACATCACAATATTAACTTTTCACGAACTGAATTGAGTTTCGCAATGAAGTTGGCAAAACTGGCAGATAAATATCAGACTCTTTGTAGAGTCTCGCTTCCTATACGACTGTTAAAAACTAATCTTTCAATCTTGGAGCAGTGTCTTTCACAAGATGAGGGTTTTTGGAATAATTGATTATTCAACCCTTCTGTTTTAAATGCAATGTTATTTCCTCTTGCACATGTAAATACAATAGAGTGTTTCATCCAATGAAACCTTGTCCTCGCGTGGACAGAAATCCTATTGTTTAGAAAATTTGTATCTGTCGGTTTTAAATGCAATGTTATTTCCTGTTTTAAATGCAATGTTATTTCCTCTTGCACATGTAAATACAATAGAGTGTTTCATCCAATGAAACCTTGTCCTCGCGTGGACAGAAATCCTATTGTTTAGAAAAATTGTATCTTATATGCAATGTTATTTCCTGTTTTAAATGCAATGTTATTTCCTGTTTTCAATCATTTTCATTATGTTGTTATATGCAATGTTATTTCCTGTTTTAAATGCAATGTTATTTCCTATTTTAAATGCAATGTTATTTCCTGTTTTAAATGCAATGTTATTTCCTGTTTTAAATGCAATGTTATTTCCTGTTTTCAATCATTTTCATTATGTTGTTATATGACGTCATTTTTCTCTCATCCAATGAAACCTTGTCCTCGCGTGGACAAATTTACATGTATTTCAATGTATCCAAATTGAATGTATGCAAAGTGGTTGTAACCAAATTGAAATATCCATGTGTTGTTTTTAATTTCTCATTTACGGGAATATAATAGAAATATTGTATCTTCTATAAAAATGAGAAACATCAGAGACTTCCAAAAAATATACAGCAAACAAAACCACATTAAATTTCGATTTAAATGAGATTGCTAAGCAATTGGGAATAAAGAATTTTCACATATTGATGAGTAATGAATTACTATTGATAAAAGATGAGCGAAACACCAACTCTATGTAGTTAAACACTAACACAATGCAACAATGTAACGTTTAAATTTAGATTAAATTAAATAATTTCAAAATCGAATAAGTAGTAAAGAAAGACATCATTAGAGACCAGTTTTAAATCAATACCCCCCCCAAGTAGTAAGGAAAGTCATCATTATAAAAATGTTTTAAATCAATACCCCCTTCTGACTAAGTAGTAAGGAAAGACATCATTAGAGAACAGTTTTAAATCAATACCCCCCCCTGTCTTCTAGGGGTCTCTTAAGAATTTTTTTTATTATAAAATGAGCAACATAAATGAGTTTTTGAAATTATATGGAACACAGACAACAACGAATTTCGATTTAAATAAGATTGCTAATCAATTGGGAATAAAGAATTTTCACATATTGATGAGGGATGAATTACAATTCCTAAAAAATAGGCCAACAGGAACCTTCAGTTCCCGGAATAAAGTTCCATCAATAACTGTAAATTTCATAACAAATCTTCATACGTCAAATGAAAAAGGTGTACATTGGTCAGCAGGTATCTTTAGTAAAAACGGAGATAATTATTATTTTGATCGCCCGGAGGCTGAGAACTATTATTTTGATTCATACGGTTTGCACCCTACAAATGAAGTAAAAGAATTACTTGGAACGGGAACATACAATACGTTTCAAATTCAAACACCAGGCACTACCTATTGTGGACAATTATGTTTATACGTTTTGTACAAATTACAAAAAGGAGTACCATTTCTAGATATTATGTTAGAGTTAAACAATCTATAACTCAAGCGAAGCTAGCTAAAGCGCCACCTAGAGGTTAAAGCTCTGTTTTCTGTAATTCATTTTGATAAAAACGACCTCTGATATCCTCATTATCTAAATCTTTAATTTCATAAGTAATCGGATAAGTTTTATTTATTTTGCAAACTTCAAATATTTCTTTAGTCCAATAGCCAACAAAGCCTTTTTCAAATTTATTCTTATATTTAAATATTCTAACTCTATCTCCAATTTTAAATTTCGGCTTAAGTTTCTGCAAATTCGGATTACTCTCATTGGAATAATTATTCTCGAATATTTTCTTTCGTATTAAATCAGGGTCGTCAGAAGCATTCTTTGGAGTTTCTTCAATACCAGAATGAACTTTATTATTGTACTCTTCCACAATTCCTGGTAATATCTTCAACCATTTCTGATTTCTTTGCTCAGTAAATTTCTTGAATAATTTATTTTTTAACGTCCGATTGAATCTTTCTATCACTACGGCCTTCCCAGCGTTTTCAGTTGAATAAACAATTTCAAATAGTGGCTGAACGTTTCTGTTATAAAATTCCGATCCTTTATCAACAAACAATTTCCTTGGCTTTCTATTACTTTCTTTAAAGATTTCTTCAAACGCATATTTAACTGATAGACCACTTTTATTTTTTAAAGGCTTTACCCAAGCGTATCGTGTATATAAATCTATAACGGTCAATGCGTATTTGTAGTCCCTTTCATTCGGCATATGAATAAGATCAGCACTCCAAATATCATCTTTATTAAATACTTTTACCTTCAATAAATATTTAGGCCTTCTGTATTCCTTGTGAATTTCAGACGCGTAGGTTCGAGCGTTGCTCTCAGAGTTATTAGTTCGAGCGTTGCTCTCAGAGTTATTAGTTCGAGCGTTGCTCTCAGACAGCTTAGCTGTCGTTTCATTTAAACCCTGGCCGAATAATATTTTAGCTTGTAAAGCTTTCTTAACAAACATTCTTTCAATTTTTTCTCTAAATGTAGGATTCTGAATACTATCTAATTCTTGAATCATCTTCTTATCAGCTGCATGTCGAGAACTTAGATCATGATTTCGATAAGCTAAATCATGCCTGTAAGCTGCGGCATCTACTCTATTTATCGGTTCTTCACCTGGTTTCGGATTATTATTCTCATCTAGTCTTATATCTAATCGAGTTCCTGGACCAGTATATGAATGACCAGGAAGATGTTTTTCTTTCGAATATTTACTCCAAATAAATCCAGGAAAGTTTTCTAATGTTTTTTGTATGTCGCCACCGAAGTGGTGTGGAACTTTGTTCTTGTCACCACCAATATGCTGACAATTTGAGTTTTTATTTTTGTTTAATAGATAATTCAATAAATCTAAATTAGAAATTTTTAATTTAATTAAATTTTCGGAATTTGTAGAATTCATTTTAAAAGATAAAACAAAAAAAAATTGTTTTACCGAAAAGAACCAAAGGTTCTGAGGTTATTACCTTATCATACTAGGACTTAGATATATTCCAGAACCATCTTTAGTTTCTTTAATTTCAATTAAATCATCAACATTGTGGAGAATATTTTTAAGAACTCGTTTTCCTTCATCAACTAATTTTAATTTACTAATAAAATTATCTACTACTCCTTTTCCTTCGGGCGAAGCCCTGGAAGACATCTCCGATGTCCCTTCACCCCTAGCAACTTTCTCTAACTCTCTGTTATGACGTTTTTGTTCTTCTAATGCTGCCTTCTCTGATTTATTTTTATTTACTGCTTGGACAATACCAGCTGTCCCACCTGCAACACTTCCTGCTGCAGCTATGCCACCTATTATTAGTGGAATTAATGGGAGAATCCCGCCATTCTTTTCTTCTTGTAATTGAATATTCTCTATCATTGGTTTACTTATGTAATACTTTTTTTTATTAATCGTAATAGTTTTAGGGGTATTTTTGTCAACAATATTACGTAATTTTAATTCAACAGTTTTATTATTAATATTACTTTTCGCTTGCGACATTTTTAATAAAAAAATTTTAAGTTATCAAAAATTTAAATCTATTCTAGTTATGAAAAAATTTTAAGTTAAGAATTTTTTTAATCTATTCTAGTTATGAAAAAATTTTTAAGTTAAGAATTTTTAAGATAACAAAAATTTTAATCTATTCTTGTTATGAAAAAAATTAATTAATCGACTAAGTCTTGGGCTTTAACCTATCGGAGCGAAGCTCCTCTGGCTTTAGCCGATCCTAACCATCTTTCCATTAAGAATTTCAATAGAATATTTTGCATCTTCTAGCAATAAACCATAAGCCATCAATGAAGTTGTGGAATCTTTCTTTTCAATATTAATCGTTACATCACAACCATTTTTAATAATATCTTCAGATTGTGCACTTAAATCGAAACAGAAAATTGGATATAAATGTCTCCAATCTCCAGGAGTTAATTGTGGTTCAACTCCAAATTCTATACAAAGATTTCTATAAGAATCATATCCTTCCATAAATTGATTATTGGTATCATCGAATCTTAATGGATCAATTGGATATCGAGTTTGATTTAATGAAACTTGTAAACTTCGAATTGTATTAATATGAAAAATATTATTGTTCTTATCAAAACTTGGAGAATTATTTCTTTGAAATGTTAGTAATAAATATCTTGGGGTATTCGCAGTTCTAGTAAAATGCCAGTTAAATCTTTGTTCGGAAAAAGTTACTGAACTAGCAGTACGCTTTAGAAAATTTACTGGAATTGGTTTGTTTGTATTTAATCTTTTTGCAATAGCTGTTTCAATCTCTAAACTAGGAGTAATATGCTTAATCCACCATTCAAGTCTATCAATTTTTAAATATGCTTTTTTTCCAGTCTTACCAAAAAAGATTAATTCATTATTTGCTGTACGATGAATTATTAATTTAAATTTTAATTGATATGATATTTTATCATAATCTAAATAACCGAATAATGGAGACAATGACCAATTTACTGTCTGTTTACTTTTTTTGTTAAATTCACGTCTTTCTTTATATGCATCATTATTTGTTTTATTTAAATGTTTTGCAATATTTTCTACATCTTTCGCAATTCCTGCTGCATCTGTTCCAGCGTGAGTTAAATCATCAACAATAATTATACCATCATTAGTATCAGGAAACCAACCTTCGATTTCATACTTTTTATTATTTTCACCAATTGTTACAAATCTAAGCATTGTATCAATTACACCTGGGGAATCACTTATTGTTTCTATATTTTGAGTTGCAACATCTAAACGCATTTGTGTAAATAATCTTGGAAAAAATTATTCTCTAGTGTAATATTATCGGTATCTGGTAATGGTGTTGTAAAATTAGCATCACTATATAAAGAATATTCACAGTGTAAAAATGAATCAGGTAAATATAAATAACTCTGCTGATTATCAACTTCAAAAATTAAATCACCTCCAGTATTTACTCTACTGGAAGATCCGGGATTCATAGCAATTCTTATATAGTCATTCTTTTTTTGATTATAACTGACGAACGGAGGATCGTCTAATTTAAATTTATTTTCGATAAGCGAAGACATTTTTATAAAAAATAATTTGACTTTTTGTTTTTCTCACAGATAGAAAAAAATTTTACTAAAAAAATTACTAAAAAATTTTACTAAAATATAATTTTTAGAATTTTGCTAGACCAGCTCCGCTACAGCTTTGCTGGTTAGACCGAAGGTTGCTGCTCACGCCATTACCTCTTATTTCTTCAATTGTTAATTGTTTTTTTATTATTTTTATTTTCATTATGTTTACTATCAGACGGAGCTCCGCTCCTCAAGGTTTCCCCAACAGCTATGTTAGCAATTTTGTTTTTTGTTTCATCTGAAAGTTTTTTTAATTTTTTTAGTTCTTCAGAATCATTCTTGAGTTTACGAATAGCTTCTAGTTGTTTTAATTCGTTTTGTGATTTAACAGCATTTGATATTGCACTAGCTGTACTACCTATAGCAGCTGCTCCTTTTGCAGCAGATGTAATCAAATCTTTATTATTTTTAATTAAGTTAACGATACTTCCAATACCAGAAAAGATGCCATCCCCTTCTTTTTGGACGGCACCTGCGGTGCCTAGGAACTTTTGTGTTCCGACAGTTTCTACACTATCATAATGGTACACAGGTTTCTGAGATGGTTCATGAGCAATTTTATTATTTGATGCAAAATGTTTAAGATTGTGTTTATAAATTATAGGCATTTTTTAGGATTAAATTTGACTTTTGGGAAAAATATCTACGATTGGTTAGTAACCTGAGGACCTTTGGTCCGATCGGCTAAAGCCTCGAGGAGCTTCGCTCCGATTGGTTAGTAACCTGAGGACCTTTGGTCCGTTCAAGATTTACGTTTGTGAATGGACAACAACTTCGAGATAACTTTATTAATTGCCTGTTGCACTTTATCTATTGCGTCAAGCAGTGTGTGATGTACTTTAATTTCTTTTCTATTAACTTGCATTTCTCCTGATTCATCTTCAACGCCGTTTTAAGAGCATTTAACTTAACTTTAAGAACATCTAATTGTCTTTTAACAGCATGTAACTGTTCCTTATTTTCTTTAGAGTTTTTTTGTAAATTTTTCTTTAATTCATTTTCTAAATTGATTTTAAGAGTTTTCATTTTATCAACTTTTTGATTAAGTGAGTTTACTTCATTTATTATTCTATTCATCTTTTTCATTTGTTGAGTAATTTTAGAACTTAATTCATCAACACTTTTTTGGAATGTAGTTTGTAACTGCTTTAAATTTTTTTTAATTCTTTCAGGTAGTTTTTCTATTTCATCTTCTAATTGTTCTTTTAACATTTTTATCTGATGTTTATTTTTAATGACTGCAGATTTTAACTTTATAGAAAGTAATATTAAAATTTTTGATTGTTCAGAAATCTTTTTAAAAAGTTTTGCTATATCTGCTTCTAGCTCTCTATCCTTTTTATCAAGTTTTAATAATTTTTCGTTTAATGATTTGTCATTAAGTTTTAGCAACTTTAATTCATTCATCAGTGGAACCAAAACATCGTTTATATATTTTTCCTTTAAATCATTGATTTGTGCATCAACATATTGTTTATTTGTTAACTCTGTATTTTGTTGCGGAAGAATAGAAAGATGTAATGGACCAGATAAAACGTCTCCAGTTTTCATGATATAATTTTCTATCTCTATTTCTAATTCACGATTATTCGGGATATATGCACCTCCACCAACATTTGGTAACATCATTTTTTAACAATAAAAAAATAAAATTTTTTCTAATAAAAATAAAAAATAAAATTTTTTCTAATAAAAATAAAAAATGGAAAATCCAAATTTAAAAAAATTATATTCGCCCGCATCATCCTGTTCTTCTTATTCGACGAGATCAACGGGATTTGAAAATAAATGTTTTGATAATAATAATAATAATAATCCATGTATAGATGTTAATATTTTATTTCTATTACAAGCCGAAATATTTAGAGAACAGACTTAAGGTTTACCTTCTATAGAAACTAATTATTGTTTATTTCCGGGGGATCCATTTATTAAATTTATGGAGATTGTAAGTAAATATAATGATGTAGCTTATGTTGAATTAAATAAAGAAAATATGGTTATAATAGGTCATAATAATGTTTATGGATTTATTAGAGCAGTTTTGCCGATTAGTAATACTGATTGGATATAAAATAAAATTATTAATTATATAAATATTAAAGAATTAGTTAAAAAATTAAAATCTTTTTCCAAAGAAAAAATAAGATTATTTGTTGATGAACAAAACCAATATAACATTCACATAGAGAGTAAAAAACATAATGAAGAATTATTATGTCAAGTTTATTATAGAGACACAATTTATAAACAAGAAACATTAGAAATGCCGCAAAGATATGATGATGATACGTACATAGGATTATATTCCAACTTAAATATTAATTTATTAAAATCTTATATAAATGGTTTAGCTCAACAAGAGAAAATTTATATGTGGACTACACCTTATACTATTAACAATGACCATAATCATATTCATAATAAACGAACTGAAGGTTCTAGGGCTTTGCCCGATCTTAAAGAATCTTATGATAATAATGATGATTCTGTAACATCTGAAAAAGGTGTAAATGGTAAAAAAGATTATAAAAATATTAGTAATTATAAAAATTTATCTAAATTTTATTTTCTTACAATTGAAAATAATAATGATGGTATAGTTGAAGATACTGTTAGACAACTATGTGTCGGGTCTACAAAATTTAAATTAGGATTTACATCTAATCAATTTAAAATTTTATCATCTTTAACAAAAACTAAAAGTGATTCAGATTATGGTGGTGTTATTAAATTTTCCAAAAGAGATCAAAGACCAATATTTTTCTCTATTATATTATTATCAGATAAAAGATGTAATTTAGAGTTAGATATTCCAATAAGAGAATGGTATCCTATCATGGAAGGGCATCCTATACCAAAAAGTGTAATTTATGATGATGAAGAAACAATTTATGATGATGATGAAGAAACAATTTATGATGATGATGATGAATCAATAGTTAGTGAAAAAAAATTTAAATTATCTTTTGATAAAACATTATATGATGAAACTTAATAAGATAAAACTTAATATGATAAAACTTAATATGATAAAACTTAATGTGATAAAGAAAAAAATAACTAAAGAACGTGAAATATATAATAATATAAAATAACACTCAAGTCCTTGATATTAGAATGTTTATATCTAAAATTAAAACACAAATTTTTTTCTTAAATTTTCTCTAAAAAAATAAAAAAAAATGGAAAATACCAAGTTTTATTGTGTCTTATGTAAAAAAAAGTTGCAAACAAAAAGAAGTTATCAATCTCATTTAAATAGTAAATTGCATTTACAAAATGTAGAACGAGTTGATGAAGGAAATATATTAAAATTAAATAGTTATAAAAACTATCTAGAAACATTGCCTACTGATATAAAAGTTAAAAAAATGTTTGATGATTATTATCATTCGGAATATAAAAAAGTTTTTAATAGTGAAGATGAGACCATACAAACCGAAGATTCTAGGGCTTCGCCCGTACCAGATGGAAGATATTTATTTAGCGATACTGATGAATTTGATGAAGCTGAACGAACCGATGAAGCCTTAGCAAATATAAAATATTTATTTAATCAGTCTTTTGAATATAATGAAACCGATAAAACTTTTTATAATGTATTAACAAACTTTTATAATATATTTAAGAAATCTTTCAAATGTTATATGAATGTAGAAGTACTTTATACAAAAAATGGACCTGATGGAATTCCTGAAGAAATAATACAAGGACATTTTACAAATTCACAAGAAATTCATAATGTAAATGATATACAACCCATATTTGAACAAATGATACTTAAATTAGAAAATTGTATAATTGAAGCCCAGTTACGTGAATCTGGTTGGAGATTTGTTAAAATACTATCTAAGAAAATAGTAATTGATAAATATAAAAATAATACTGGTGGTAGTTATGTTCCTTTACCTTTCAGTTCACCACAATTAATCAACATATAAAAATGAAGATGATTATTGTTTTCTGTGGAGTATTATAGCACATTTACATCCTGCAGAATATCATAAAGAAAGACTAAGTCATTATAATAAAGAAGAATACATAAATGAATTTGATCTTTCTGATGGCTTAGATGAATTTCCATATGATTATAATAGGTTAATAAAATTTCATAAAAAGAATAAAAATTTAATAGAAGTAAATGTTTTTGAATTAAATGTGAATTATGTTTCTATTGGTAAAATTACTCCACTTTACTCAGATTCAAAAAAATTTTATTTGAATAATAAAAATTTATGTCAATCAGAAATAGTATATAATGATAGAGGAAATTACATGCATCATAATATTTTTTACCAAGGAAATATAATATGTACTGAAAAATTTGAACTTGTTAAAACATTATCACCAATAATGATTAATCATAATAATTATAAAGGACGTACTGATGATTATAATTACAAATATTCATCTTTATCTTCAGAATATCAACAAAAATTAGAAAATTTAAATAAAAGTTTACAAAAATGTAAAACACATTATCAACAACAAACAAAAATATTAGTACAAGAATATGGCCATAAATATGAAAATAAGATAGAAACGATTCAAAAATTAAATGAAGAAAATAATGAATTAAATAATGAAGAAAATAAAGAATCGGCTAAAGCCAGAGGAGCTTCGCTCCGATTAAATGAATGTTTAAAAAAATGTCTACAACAATATAAAGAACAATATGATAAAGAATATATTTATCAGCTACAAATATTAAATCAAAATTATCATCAAAATACATTTAATATTACAAAAGAAATTAATGAAACACATGAAATATATAAAGATGAATTTGAAAAACTAGAACAGTCAAAACAACCAGCACAAGCGAATATATTATATTATCAGGGTCATTTTATATTGTGTAAAGATGTTTCTATATTTACAAAAACTTCAGATAATAAAAATTTTCCTTGTCTTCAATGTATGACAAGTTTTAGAACTTTAGAAGAAATGAATAGACATTTGGAGAATTGTCAACAAAACGAAGCAGTTCAAAATACTTTTCCAAAAGATGATTATTTAGAATATAATAAATGGTATTTTAAAAATAAAGTACCCTTTACTATTTATTGTGATTTTGAAGCATATAATGTTAATATGACACAAAATCGAACGGAAAGTTCCAGGGCTTCACCCGATTCTGAAAATTATAATTCTGAAAATGGTACGGGCCAAGCCCTAGAACCTTCGGTTTTTAATTCTGAAAAAAGTGCACCTGGAAAAAGTTCAGCTGAACAAAGTAAAGAAAAATATTTATTTGAACAAAAACCATTATGTTGGGGAATGTACATTCATTCAAATTATCCTGAATTATTTAAATCAGAATATTTTCAATACTATGGTGAAGATAGTTCAGAAATGTTTACAAAGAAAGTAGAAGAATTACAAGGACGTTTTTCACAATTGCTTGAAACAAATATACCGATGATGCCATTAACAGAAAAAGAAAAATTAAATTTTATTAATGAAACAAAATGTTATTACTGTGGAAGAGAATTTACAAAAAATTATAAAAATGGCAAAGGTAGATATCTTGATAGGCGAAGCGACGGCTCTGCCGTCAAGGTAAAAGATCATGATCATCTAAATGGATTATATAGAGGTGCAGCACATAATTCTTGTAATCTTAATGCTAATAAATTTAAATATAACTTTGTTCCTTTATATTTCTACAATGGTTATAAATATGATTTCCATCTAGTAATGAAAGATTTATTTTCATCTGAAAAATTACAACAACAAAAAATAAATGTACTATGTAAACAAGAAGAAGAATATTTTTCAATGCAATTAGGTTGTATTAGAATTTTAGATGCATTTAGATTTTTTACTCCTTATTCATTAGATGTTATGGGAAAAACTTTGAAATCTGAACAATGTAAAATATTAAATAAATATAATTTAAAACCTTTAAAAGGAATATTTCCGTATGAGTATATAGCCTGCGGCTCACAGTCGAAGACTGATTTTAATTCTGTGAATAAAATTATGGAAGAAAAACAACTTCCTCCAATAAATGAATTTAAATCAACATTAAAACAATCAAAATTATCTGACGAAGACTATGCAGAAGCTGAAAAGAATTGGAGAGAGTTAAATTGTAAAACAATGTATGATTATACAATGAAATATCTTCAGATAGATGTATTAATACTAGCTGATCTTTTCGAAAACTTTCGTGATATGTGTTTAGAATATTACGGAATAGATCCATGTTATTGTTATTCTACACCAGGTTTAACATGGCTAGCAGGATTAAAACATACTGGTGTTCAAGCCGATGGCTCTAGGACAAAGTCCGTTAAACTTAAACATTATAAAGAAAATACATATGATAAATTATTATTTTTTGAATCTGGAATTAGAGGTGGAGTTTCATCAGTTTTAGGTAATAGATATGTTAAATGTTATAATAAGAAAGTAAATCCACAAGAATATGGAATAATGAAACCTTTATCTCCAGAAGAAAAAGAAAAAATATTAGAAATTTTTCGAACGAAACGAGAAGGAGTAGAACGTGAAAATGCAATTGATGAATTCATGAGAGAAAACTATTTGTTATATTATGATTTTAATAGCTTATATTCTTCTTGCATGATACAAGAATTACCAACAGGTGAAATGTCATGGTGTAATATTCTAGATTATCAAAAAACATATGATGGAAATTATAATCATGGTTATATATATGAAGTTGATTTAGTATACCCTGATGAAATAAAAGATAAAACAAAATATTATCCTTTCTGTCCCGAAAACAAAATTCCTAATATAGAAGATTTTTCAGATTATCAAAAATCTTTAATTCCTAAGAAATACAGACCAACAAAAAAACTTATGTTAACACAAAGCAATAAAGGAAAGTATGTTGTTGAAGGAAGAATGCTAGATTGGTATTTAGATCATGGAATGATTCTCACCAAAATACATCGAAAACTATTTTATCAAAAATCTAGGTGGTTAAAAAATTATATAGAGTTCAATATTGAAAAACGTAAAATAGCTAAAAGAAATAAAGATGATTTTGGAAACGTGTTCTTCAAATTAATGAATAATGCATTTTATGGTAAGACTTTAGAAAATGTGCGTAATAGACAAAATATTGAAATAGTTTATGATAAAGATAGGTTTCAAAATTTAACAAGGAAACCTACATATAAAAGAACTACTAGATTTAGTGATGAACTATGTGCTGTACATTTACGTCGAAACAGCGTAAAACATGATAAGTTTAATTTTATTGGTTTCACTATATTAGAATTAGCTAAACTATTTATGTATAGATTTATATATGATTATTTAGCACCTGCTTATGGCAAAAACTATAAATTACACTTTACAGATACCGATTCTGTTTTCTTAGAATTAACAATACCGTATAATTCTACACTTGATGAAGAAATAGATAAAATAAAAGATATCATTCATCCTTCTGATTTATGTAAAGTAAAAGATGAATTAGAAGGAAATGAAGATTTCATAACAGAAGCTATATTTTTAAAATCTAAATGTTACTGTTATGATACAACTAATAATATTAAAACACATAAAACATTAAAAGGAATTTCAAAGGCATCAGTGGCTAATCAAATAACATTTCAAGATTATAAAAATGTATTATTTAACAATGAAATAAAAACAGCATGTAATTATAGACTTAATTCAAAAAAACATAACATGTATTTAAAAGAAGAACATAAATTAGCATTAGATCCATTTGATGATAAAAGAAAAATTTTACCTGATGGAATAACTACTGAACCTTTTTAATTTTCTAATTTCTAAGATAGACAAATTTGATATATATATAAAATAAAAAAAATATTGTAACACTATATTTGTATATTTTTATCACTCCGCGAAAATATTTTCGATAACTCTTTCATGAATTTTTTTATCAATATTAATTGTAATGAAGCCATAATCTTTTGACCAAGCATTATTACACGATTGTTTAAATTCATCTTTATTTCTTACGCATAAATCTCTTAACAAATCACTTAAGTTTCTTGCATTTATTTCAAATAGTATAAATATATTTGCATTCTTTCTAATAACACTTCCGTCTAATGAATACATACTTTGTGTTAAATAAAATACACTACAGTTATTATGTCTACCTCTTGTGAAATAATTTCTCTGAACTGACTGATTTCTACCATTAACACAATCATCAAAAATTACACAATGTTTCATTGTTTTATCTAGTTTACTAGGATCTTGCATATTACCACTATCATCTATTAATTGTATCTTTATATGGTTATTTTTATTAGATTCTACTAACTGATTATTTTTTGCTGCTTCTTCACACCACGAACTTATTTCTTCTTCATCTTCAGATTTTTCATATTCTTTGAATAATGAAGCAATTGCTGTTTTTTTAAGATTATTTTCAAATCCATATTTTAAAAATCGATAGACGGGTTGTTCTGCCGTTGTTGTATAAATTATAAGATTGTTATAATCCAAAAAATTTGGAGTCGTTAAAATTTTAAATAATAGATACGTTTTTCCGCAACCTGATCTTCCACAAATAACTGACAAAACTTTATTAGATAAATTTGGATGATGATTAAATTTAAGTTTTTTTTTATTTAATGGTAGCACTTCACTCATTTTTTAATAAAAAAATTTATTTTTATTTTATTTTTGTTTTTAAAGAAGAAGAAGAAAATTAAACTTCTCTATTATAGCGTAAAAGTTTATACCTCCCGAACCAAAAGATCTATCATAATCTCTTCACCTCCAAAATTTATTTCTTGTCCTTTTTCATCAGTGATTCTAATGCCAATGTTGTTAATAGTTTTTCTTGTAATAGGAAAATATATTAATGTTTGTGGAATTACATTTAATCTATAACCAATGGGTACAGTAAAAGCTGGAAAACTGAATATTAAATTTGATAATTTACCATTTATATAACCTCCTTCAATAATGTCACAATGTACAACAATTGAATTTATTTCAGTTATTTTTGGAATCTTCTCACCTAAATGATAACCTTGACTATAGGTTTGTTTATTAAATCCTAATAGCTTTGACAATGATCTATCATGATTAAAATCAACTTGATGATTTTCGTCTAAAGTAAGAGAAAATTTATTAACTGCCGGTTCAACTGCAAAATGTAATTGTTTCTTATCTTTAAATGATATACCTAAATGTCTCTTAATTTCATTTGATATTGTTTCAACTTCGTAAGAACCAGGAAGAAAAGTTAATATTTTCCATGTTTTGCCTTTATCAGTAGAATATCTAAATTGATCATTCACATCTTTTATAACATTTTGAATAGTGTTAAATGTGGAGAAACTAGTCAATGCAATTTGATAATTTTTATTTTGTTCCAAATGTAGAATGGGTTCTAAATTACAAGTGTGTGATGAAGTAGTTGTTATAATTTTTAACGTCGTACTAAATTTTGATGAACCCAAAATCTCTATCAAATTTTCTAAATGATTATTAATTTTGTCTAAATCTGCTGAACACATTTTTAAACTAAAAAAATTAAATAAATATTTTTTTTATAAAAAATTAAAAACAACAACATATTTCAGCTACGGGCGAAGTCCTAGATCATTCGGTTCGTTATACTTTTATAATCCTCTTCATTTAGAATCTTCTTTTCTAACAGTCTTTTCAATATAGCATGAATTTCATTGAAACTAGAATTATGCCCTTCTTTTATTGCAGATATTAAAATATTTAATCTATTTAGTAATTCTTGTGGATCATCTGGTAAAAATATAGTTGTTTCTGTTTTCTGTTTTTCAGATAAACCTTTCCCTACTTTAACTCCCGATGATAATAAATTTTCTAATTGTTTATAACGTCTAAGAGATTTTACTACAGCAACTCTGTCTAACATAGCTTTATATTTTATGAGATCTTCTACAGCATAATTTTTTAAATCTGCTCCTCTTAAAAGATCAACAAAATTTCTATCTAAACTAATAGGTTTTTTATCTGGCGTAAAAAGTAATCCTCGTAAAGGTTGTGGAAATATTTCTTTACCACCAAGATAAAATCTTGCAAATAATTTTTTATCTAAAAAGAAAGTAGAATGTTCGAATAACATAGATTTTGGTAATTTTTTATCTATGTTTGCCTCTAATAAACCATAGTCATCTAATAGTGTTTTAAGTACAGGATCCGCTATATCAACACGTTTTTCATTAAGTTCCTTTTCAAGAGTTTTAAATGGTTCGACAGTTTTTTCATAATCAGTTTTTACTTCTTCAGTTAATTTTAATTTATCAAACATATCAATTTGAATACCAGCTTTTGTCATTCTATGTTGAAGATGATTTTCTTTCATAATATTTCTTTGTTTTATTAATTCTTCTAATTGTTTTATTCTCTTAAAATTATCAGCTCTAACTTTATCCATTTTTATATGATAATTTTATATTATTATTTTATTTTATAATATTTTATATTTTTATATTGTTATATTGTTATATTGTTATATTTAGAAAATAGAAATTAGAAAATTAAAAAGGTAAAGTAGTTATTCCATCAGGTAAAATTTTTCTTTTATCATCAAATGGATCTAATGCTAATTTATGTTCTTCTTTTAAATACATTTTATGTTTTTTTGAATTAAGTCTATAATTACATGCTGTTTTTATTTCAGTATTAAATAATGCATTTTTATAATCTTGAAATGTTATTTGATTAGCCACTGATGCCTTTGAAATTCCTTTTAATGTTTTATGTGTTTTAATATTATTAGTTGTATCATAACAGTAACATTTAGATTTTAAAAATATAGCTTCTGTTATGAAATCTTCATTTCCTTCTAATTCATCTTTTACTTTACATAAATCAGAAGGATGAATGATATCTTTTATTTTATCTATTTCTTCATCAAGTGTAGAATTATACGGTATTGTTAATTCTAAGAAAACAGAATCGGTATCTGTAAAGTGTAATTTATAGTTTTTGCCATAAGCAGGCGCTAAATAATCATATATAAATCTATACATAAATAGTTTAGCTAATTCTAATATAGTGAAACCTATAAAATTAAACTTATCATGTTTTACGCTGTTTCGACGTAAATGTACAGCACATAGTTCATCACTAAATCTAGTAGTTCTTTTATATGTAGGTTTCCTTGTTAAATTTTGAAACCTATCTTTATCATAAACTATTTCAATATTTTGTCTATTACGCACATTTTCTAAAGTCTTACCATAAAATGCATTATTCATTAATTTGAAGAACACGTTTCCAAAATCATCTTTATTTCTTTTAGATATTTTGCGTTTTTCAATATTGAACTCAATATAATCTTTTAACCATTTAGATTTTTTATACACTAGTTTCCGGTGAATTTTTGTGAGAATCATTCCATGATCTAAATACCAATCTAGCATTCTTCCTTCAACAACATACTTTCCTTTATTGCTTTGTGTTAACATAAGTTTTTTTGTTGGCCTATATTTCTTAGGAATTAAAGATTTTTGATAATCTGAAAAATCTTTTATAATGGGAATTTTGTTTTCTGGGCAGAAAGGATAATATTTTGTTGCATCTTTTATATAATCAGGGTATACTAAATCAACTTCATATATATAACCAGAATTACGATTTCCATCATAAGTAATGGGTAAAAGACCGTTCCAGGACACCATAAAATCAAAAAAATTAGTACTTTTAAAAACGATATAAATTCATGAATTTAGACCCTTTTTCGGGTTTTTAAGACCTAAATTCATGAATTTGGTTCATTCAAAAAGTACCATTTTTTCAAAAATGGTACTTTTAAAAACGACATAAATTCATGAATTTAGGTCTTAAAAACCCGAAAAAGGGTCTAAATTCATGAATTTATGTCGTTTTTAGAAGTACCCAATTTTCAAATTTTTCAAAATCTCAAATTTGAGAATTACAATTTTCACCCTTAAAATCATGACCGTTCCAGGACACCGAAAAATCAGAAAAGTTGAGAATCTCAAATTTGTGAATTACAATTTTTACCTTGAAAATCATGACCGTTCTAGGACACCGAAAACCCGGACACCGAAAAAATCATAAAAGTTAAGAATTTCAAATTTATGAATTTTATCCATTTTTCAGGTTTTTAAAATATATCATGTGATTTGCGGGACATCCGAGATGTCTTCCAGGGCTTCGGAGTTAAAAATATTTCTTTAAAAATGGAAGAAACAAAAGTGGAAGGAACTTCAGAAATGGATGAAACCGTAAGAATATATCCTTCATTATCATATGAAATGGATATTGCAAAACACAAAGATAGAGTACGTTATATGAAAGATAAGGAATCGCAATTATTACTTAGATTAGAACATTATAATAAATTAAGAAAGAGATGGAGTAAAGTTAAGAATGTAACACAAGGAATTGGCATATTCTTAACAATAAGTTTAGGTACTTTAACAATTGTTATATCTTCAGGTGTTTTAGTAATTCCAGTAGTTGCTACAGCTTTAACAGGTACGGGTGTTTTTGCAACTTCACTTGCTACAATGTTAGAAAAATCTTTAATAACTAAGAAACGAAAATCATTAAAAACTAAGCATTTACATATTAAAGAAGTCTATGATAAACTACACTACTACTTTCAAAGAGTATGTGATGATAATGTTATTACGTTAGATGAGATTGAAAAATTTGATCAAATAGCTAATGAAGTAAATCAAATATCATTTCAATCACAGACAGAAAAAGTTAATGATAAAAATAAAAAGGATGGTAAAATTTCTAGTGATGGTAAAACTTTTATTGATGATAAAATTTTTAATGAAGAAAATGATAAAATTTTTTTAGAAGAGCTAAAAACTTTATTAGACAAAACATTATTAAACAAAACTTAATACGAGAAAATTTTAAATGTGAAAATTTTAAACGTGAAAACTTTAAACGAAAAGATTACAAACAACAAAGCAATAAAAAAATAATTTGTTCAGTAAAATGTTTTTGCTGTATACCAATGTTACCACAAAATTCAAATATTATATTTTAAAAAAAAAAATAGACAAAATTAAAGCTGATAATAAAAAATAAAATATTAAAACATTATATTTGTATATTTTTATTACTCGGTAAACAATTGTTCGATAACTCTTTCATGAATTTTTTTATCAATATTAATTGTGATAAATCCATAATCTTTTGACCAAGCATTATTACACGATTGTTTAAATTCATCTTTATCTCTTATACATAAATCTCTTAACAAATCACTTAAGTTTCTTGCATTTATTTCAAATAGTATAAATATATTTGCATTCTTTCTAATAACACTTCCATCTAATGAATACATACTTTGTGTTAAATAAAATACACTACAGTTATTATGTCTACCTCTTGTGAAATAATTTCTTTGAACTGACTGATTTCTGTCATTAACACAATCATCAAAAATTACACAATGTTTCATTGTTTTATCTAGTTTACTAGGATCTTGCATATTACCACTATCATCTATTAATTGTATTTTTATATGCTTATTTTTATTAGATTCAACTAATTGTTTATTTTTTGCTGCTTCTTCACACCACAAATTTATTTCTTCTTCATATTCAGATTTTTCGTATTCTTCGAATAGAGAAGCAATTGCTGTTTTTGTAAGATTATTTTCAAATCCATATTTTAAAAATTGATAGACGGGTTGTTCTGCCGTTGTTGTATAAATTATAAGATTGTTATAATCCAAAAAATTTGGAGTCGTTAAAATTTTAAATAATAGATATGTTTTTCCACATCCTGATCTTCCGCAAATAACTGCTAAAACTTTATTAGATAAATTTGGATGATGATTAAATTTAAGTTTTTTTTTATTTAAAGACATTTCATTCATTTTTAAAGTAATAAATTCATCCATTATTGAATTAGTGTTTTTAGAAACAAAAAAATAAAAATAAAATTTTAATTTAAGTTTATTTTTTGTTTCTAATAATAAGATTAATAAGATTAATAAGATTAATAAGATTAATAAGATTAATAATGAAAATGATAAAAAAATTAAACTTCTCTATTGTAGCGTAAAAGTTTATACCTCCCAAACCAAAAGATCTATCATAATCTCTTCACCTCCAAAATTTATTTCTTGTCCTTTTTCATCAGTGATTCTAATGCCAATGTTGTTAATAGTTTTTCTTGTAATAGGGAAATATATTAATGTTTGTGGAATTACATTTAATCTATAACCAATGGGTACAGTAAAAGCTGGAAAACTGAATATTAAATTTGATAATTTACCATTTATATATCCTCCTTCAATAATGTCACAATGTACAACAATTGAATTTATTTCAGTTATTTTTGGAATCTTCTCACCTAAATGATAACCTTGACTATAGGTTTGTTTATAATTATAGGATTGTTATAATCCAAAAAATTTGGAGTCGTTAAAATTTTAAATAATAGATATGTTTTTCCACATCCTGATCTTCCGCAAATAACTGCTAAAACTTTATTAGATAAATTTGGATGATAATTAAATTTAAGTTTTTTTTTATTTAAAGACATTTCATTCATTTTTAAAGTAATAAATTCATCCATTATTGAATTAGTGTTTTTAGAAACAAAAAAATAAAAATAAAATTTTAATTTAAGTTTATTTTTTGTTTCTATTAATAAGATTAATAAGATTAATAAGATTAATAAGATTAATAAGATTAATAATGAAAATGATAAAAAAAATTAAACTTCTCTATTGTAGCGTAAAAGTTTATACCTCTCGAACGGGAGTTTATACCTCCCGTACCAAAAGATCTATCATAATCTCTTCACCTCCAAAATTTATTTCTTGTCCTTTTTCATCAGTGATTCTAATGCCAATGTTGTTAATAGTTTTTCTTGTAATAGGAAAATATATTAATGTTTGTGGAAATACATTTAATCTATAACCAATGGGTACAGTAAAAGCTGGAAAACTGAATATTAAATTTGATAATTTACCATTTATATATCCTCCTTCAATAATGTCACAATGTACAACAATTGAATTTATTTCAGTTATTTTTGGAATCTTCTCACCTAAATGATAACCTTGACTATAAGTTTGTTTATTAAATCCTAATAGCTTTGACAATGATCTATCATGATTAAAATCAACTTGATGATTTTCGTCTAAAGTAAGAGAAAATTTATTGACTGCCGGTTCAACTGCAAAATGTAATTGTTTCTTATCTTTAAATGGTATACCTAAATGTCTCTTAATTTCATTTGATATTGATTCAACTTCGTAAGAACCAGGAAGAAAAGTTAGTATTTTCAATGTTTTACCTTTATCAGTAGAATATCTAAATTGATCATTCGCATCTTTGATAACGTTTTGAATAGTGTTAAATGTAGAGAAACTAGTCAATGCAATTTGATAATTTTTATTTTGTTCCAAATGTAGAATGGGTTCTAAATTACAAGTGTGTGATGAAGTAGTTGTTATAATTTTTAACGTCGTACTAAATTTTGATGAACCCAAAATCTCTGTTAAATTTTGTAAATGATTATTAATTTTGTCTAAATCTGCTGAACACATTTTTAAACTAAAAAATTAAATAAATATTTTTTTATGAAATATTTTTTTTAAAAAAATTAGAAACAACATATTTCAGCTACGGGCGAAACCCTAGAGGACATCAGAGATGTCCGGTTCGGGCGAAGCCCTGGAGGACATCAGAGATGTCCGGTTATACTTTTATAATCCTCTTCATTTAGAATCTTTTTTTCTAACAGTCTTTTCAATATAGCATGAATTTCATTGAAACTAGAATTATGCCCTTCTTTTATTGCAGATATTAAAATATTTAATCTATTTAGTAATTCTTGTGGATCATCTGGTAAAAATATGGTTGTTTCTGTTTTCTGTTTTTTTGTTTTCTGTTTTTCAGATAAACCTTTCCCTACTTTAACTCCCGTTGATAATAAATTTTCTAATTGTTTATAACGTCTAAGAGTTTTTACTGTGCCAACTCTATCTAATATAGTTTTATATTTTATTAGATCTTCTACAGCATAATTTTTTAAATCTGCTCCTCTTAAAAGATCAACAAAATTTCTATCTAAACTAATAGGTTTTTTATCTGGAGTAAAAATTAATCCTCGTAAAGGTTGTGGAAATATTTCTTTACCACCAAGATAAAATTTTGCAAATAATTTTTTATCTAAAAGGAAAGTAGAATGTTCGAATAACATAGATTTTGGTAATTTTTTATCTATGTTTACCTCTAATAAACCATAGTCATCTAATAGTGTTTTAAGTACAGGATCCGCTATATCAACACGTTTTTCATTAAGTTCCTTTTCAAGAGTTTTAAATGGTTCGACAGTTTTTTCATAATCAGTTTTTACTTCTTCAGTTATTTTTAATTTATCAAACATATCAGATTGAATACCAGCTTTTGTCATTCTATGTTGAAGATGATTTTCTTTCATAATATTTCTTTGTTTTATTAATTCGTCTAATTGTTTTATTCTTTTAAAATTATCAGCTCTAACTTTATCCATTTTTATATGATAATTTTATAATATTTTATATTTTTATATTGTTATATTGTTATACTTAGAAAATAGAAATTAGAAAATTAAAAAGGTAAAGTAGTTATTCCATCAGGTAAAATTTTTCTTTTATCATCAAATGGATCTAATGCTAATTTATGTTCTTCTTTTAAATACATTTTATGTTTTTTTGAATTAAGTCTATAATTACATGCTGTTTTTATTTCATTATTAAATAATGCATTTTTATAATCTTGAAATGTTATTTGATTAGCCACTGATGCCTTTGAAATTCCTTTTAATGTTTTATGTGTTTTAATATTTTTAGTTGTATCATAACAGTAACATTTAGATTTTAAAAATATAGCTTCTGTTATGAAATCTTCATTTCCTTCTAATTCATCTTTTACTTTACATAAATCAGAAGGATGAATAATATCTTTTATTTTATTAATTTCTTTATCAAGTGAAGAACCATATGGTACTGTTAATTCTAAGAAAATAGAATCGGTATCTGTAAAGTGTAATTTATAGTTTTTGCCATAAGCAGGTGCTAAATAATCATATATAAAACTATACATAAATAGTTTAGCTAATTCTAATATAGTGAAACCAATGAAATTAAACTTATCATGTTTTACAATGCTTCTTCTTAGATGAACAGCACAAAGTTCATCACTGAAAGTAGTAGTTCTTTTATATGTAGGTTTCCTTGTTAAATTTTGAAATCTATCTCTATCATAAACTATTTCAATATTTTGTCTATTACGCACATTTTCTAAAGTCTTACCATAAAATGCATTATTCATTAATTTGAAGAAAACGTTTCCAAAATCATCTTTATTTCTTTTAGCTATTTTACGTTTTTCAATATTGAACTCTATATAATTTTTTAACCATTTAGATTTTCTATACTCTAGTTTTCGATGTATTTTGGTGAGAATCATGCCATGATTTAAATACCAATCTAGCATTCTTCCTTCAACAACATACTTTCCTTTATTACCTTGTGTTAACATAAGTTTTTTTGTTGGTCTGTATTTTTTCGGAATTATAGATTTTTGATAATCTGAAAAATCTTCTATATTGGGAATTTTGTTTTCTGGACAGAAAGGATAATATTTTGTTGCTTCTTTTATATAATCAGGGTATACTAAATCAACTTCATATACATAACCAAAATTATTTTCACCATCATATGTTCTTTGATAAACAAGATTATTACACCATGTCATTTCACCTGTTGGTAATTCTTGTATCATGCAAGAAGAATATAAGCTATTAAAATCATAATATAATAAATAGTTTTCTCTCATGAATTCATCAATTGCATTTTCACGTTCTACTCCTTCTCGTTTCGTTCGAAAAATTTCTAATATTTTTTCTTCTTCTTCTGGAGATAAAGGTTTCATTATTCCATATTCTTGTGGATTTACTTTCTTATTATAACATTTAACATATCTATTACCTAAAACTGATGAAACTCCACCTCTAATTCCAGATTCAAAAAATAATAATTTATCATATGTATTTTCTTTATAATGTTTAAGTTTAACGGACTTTGTCCTAGAGCCATCGGCTTGAACACCAGTATGTTTTAATCCTGCTAGCCATGTTAAACCTGGTGTAGAATAACAATAACATGGATCTATTCCGTAATATTCTAAACACATATCACGAAAGTTTTCAAAAAGATCAGCTAGTATTAATACATCTATCTGTAGATATTTCATTGTATAATCATACATTGTTTTACAATTTAACTCTCTCCAATTTTTTTCAGCTTCTGCATAATCTTCTTCAGATAATTGTGATTGTTTTAATGTTGATTTAAATTTATTTATTGGAGGAAGTTGTTCTTCTTCCATAATTTTATTCACAGAATTAAAATCTCCAGTTATGTACTCATAATAAAACTATTTCAATATTTTGTCTATTACGCACATTTTCTAAGTTTACCATAAAATGATTAATTCATTAATTTGAAAGGAAAAGTTTCCAAATTCATCTTTATTTCTTTTAGCTCTTTTACGTTTTTTTCAATATTGGACTCTATTTTTAATAAAATTTTTAACCATTTAGATTTCTTATATCTCAGTTTTCGATGTCTTTTGGTGCGGATCATGCCATGAATTTAAATAGATAGAGACATCTTGAATATATCTTCCTTCAACAACATACTTTCCTTTATACTTGTGATTAACATAAGTTTTTTTTGTTGGTCTGTATTTTTTTCGGTATTATAGATTTTTTGATAATCTGAAAAATCTTCTATATTGGGAATTTTGTTTTCTGGACAGAAAGGATAAATATTTTGTTTGCGTCTTTTATATATAATCAGGATATACTAAATCAACTTCATATACATAACCAAAATTATTTTCACCATCATATGTTCTTTGATAATCTGATCGGGCGAACCTAGAACCTTCGTGTCGATATTACACACATGTCATTTCACCTGTTGGTAATTCTTGTATCATGCAAGAAGAATATAAGCTATTAAAATCATAATATAACAAATAGTTTTTCTCTCATGAATTCATCAATTGCTTTTTTCACGTTCTACTCCTTCTCGTTTCGTTCGAAAAATTTCTAATATCTTTTTCTTTTTTCTTCTGGAGATAAAGGTTTCATTATTCCATATTCTATGTGGATTTACTTTCTTATTATAACATTTAACATATCTATTACCTAAAACTGATGAAACTCCACCTCTAATTCCAGATTCAAAAAATAATAATTTATCATATGTATTTTCTTTATAATGTTTAAGTTTAAACGGACTTTGTCCTAGAGCCATCGGCTTGAACACCAGTATGTTTTAATCCTGCTAACCATGTTAAACCTGGTGTAGAATAACAATAACATGGATCTATTCCGTAATATTCTAAACACATGTCACGAAAGTTTTCGAAAAGATCAGCTAGTATTAATACATCTATCTGAAGATATTTCATTGTATAATCTTTCATTGTTTTTCAATTTAACTCTATCCAATTCTTTTCAGCTTCTGCATAGTCTTCGTCTGATAATTGTGATTGTTTTAATGTTGATTTAAATTTATTTATTGGAGGAAGTTGTTTTTCTTCCATAATTTTATTCACAGAATTAAAATCAGTCTTCGACTGTGAACCAC
Source organism: Prostheceraeus crozeri (assembly GCA_907163375.1). NCBI lineage: Eukaryota > Metazoa > Platyhelminthes > Polycladida > Euryleptidae > Prostheceraeus > Prostheceraeus crozeri. The sequence continues at coordinate 272 of CAJQUW010002210.1, read as the reverse complement.
AGGTTTGATCTCCAGTTATATCAGTCTTCGACTGTGAGCCGCAGGCTATATACTCATACGGAAATATTCCTTTTAAAGGTTTTAAATTATATTTATTTAATATTTTACATTGTTCAGATTTCAAAGTTTTTTCCCATAACATCTAATGAATAAGGAGTAAAAAATCTAAATGCATCTAAAATTCTAATACAACCTAATTGCATTGAAAAATATTCTTCTTCTGTTTACATAGTACAATTATTGGTTGTTGTTGTAAATTTTCAGATGAAAAT
>CAJQUW010002209.1:475000-476149 GCA_907163375.1 Prostheceraeus crozeri | reverse complement strand
TCCTATCTACAAAAATTATTTTATTAATTTCCACATTAATAACTAAATCATCATCCCCCCCCCTCTATTAATTTACTCAACTAACCCATCAATATTGAAATATATATTAACAGAGAAAAACGCTAAAAATAAAAAAAAAGAAAAATACAATATGAAAATAGCCAAATAGGAGAAGAAACCAATGAAGAATGATTAAAACGGGTGAAAAATAATGAAAAAAATGAAAAAAAAAAATGGGAAACGAACGTAATTAAGAACGCATTTAAAACGCATAAACTGAACAAAAACACATAAAGTTAGAAAACTAAAAGAAAAAAAAGTAAGAAAAAAGGTGAAAAAAAAATGAAATGAAAAAGAAACGCCAATGATAAAATATAATTAAACAAAACATAAAGGAAACAAAAAGGAAAAGAAAAGAACTTATGTAAAAGTTGAAAACGGAAAATAGAAAGAAAAATTTAGAGAAATAACTATGATATAAAGGAATAATATTAAAAAGAATTCATAATGTAAAATAAGCAATTGAAAATACGCATACGTAGAAATAAAACGAATAGAACGACAAAAAAGAAAAAAATATCAATAAACGGCTGAAAAACAAACTACGCATTGATAAAAATAAGAAACGCTATTGGAAATAGAAACTAAGGGTTAAGGTAAAAGATAACGAGATATAAAAAAAAGAGTAAAACGAGATAAAATTGAAACGCAAGGTGAATAAAAAAGAAACGCAACGCAAAAATGAAGAACATAAAAATACTTAACGAAAAGAAGCAATTTGAACGACTGGAAAGAGATAGTGAAAAATGAAAAAAAAAGAAACGCCTATAAACAAAACAACACGAGAAAGTAAACTAAAAATAAAAAAAAGATAACGCAGAATGAACACGCAAAACTAGAAAAGTAAAATAATGAAAGAAGTAAGAAAATTTAAACGCGAGAGTAGGTAAAAATAGAAAAAATAACTATAAAGATTAAATCAACTAGTAAACATAGATAGAAACTCAATGATTAAACACTAAGGAATGAACGCAATATAAAACAAAAAAAAAAAATAAGGATAAAAGATGAAAATAAGAATAAAAAGAAAGAAAAGAAAAAGGTATAACGCAAAGAGAAAAAAAGAACATAAGGTGAAGGAACGAAAGA